>JAEHOC010000101.1:0-199446 GCA_016834605.1 Chlamydomonas incerta
CAACTTTCCTAGCAGCCAACTCTTAGCAGCCAACGTTTCCTAGCAGCCAACTTTCCTAGCAGCCAACTTTTTTCCTAGCAGCCAACTCTCTTAGCAGCTAATTTCCTAGCAGCAACCTTCGACAATAGCCGGCGGGCCTACTACTGCCTGCCATACAGCGAATCCCAGCGACTTCCTGCACTTTCCAACCGCCGCGTCGGCATCCGTCCCCCGACGCTGTGTCGTCAGCTCCATTTATATCGCCTAGTATCCTGCAGATCAGCCTCAGGTTAAACAGCACAGTTTCCGCCGTCGCCACTCGGCGGCGAACCTTCAGCGATGTCTTCGAGGACCGACGTCGACATGGCAGGCCCGAGTGAGTCGGCCGTCCGGACCTCGCCCAGCTATTCGCCACGTCAACGGGCGCACAGTCATTATTCGGTGGATGCTATCAGCAGCGACAGAGATGGGCCCAGCGCACGCCGGCGCCCAGCTCATGGCGAAACTCATATCCCACGCGTTCCCCGGCGCTCGCGTGGGGCAATACGTCATCCGGTATGGTGAGGACACTAGCACCATGGTGCTACCATATGGGGGGGTTGCTGACATACCCCGCGCCCACAGCGTGCTCTTCCCGGTGAGCACGCCCCCTGTATGGATGCAGCTGCAGCAGCCCGGCACGCTGGTGCTGCCGCCCATCAGCCTGTTGGGGTCGGCAACCGTGGCCCCAGTCCTGACTGTGACGGACTGGGGTGACGGCAGCGCCACCTACACGGGCTCGGGCTATCCGCCAGATGTGCGGGAATGACGACCTGGCTGCGTTCCTGCAGGAGCGCTACCAGCCAGCGCAGATCACTAGCGTGCTGCGGCAGGACGCCCAGCACGCGTACGTGACGGGTGCAGCGGGGGCCGCACTGCTGCCGCCCAAGCTGCGTACTCGGATGGGGCGTGCCGGATCACCCTGCCATCTTCTCGTGGATTCTGAACGCAAGGCCGGCTGGTCGTGACGGCCCCGCCGCCGCGCAAGGAGGACATATTCCCGGCCCTGGCTGCCTGCCCGTGTGGCACGGCAAAAGCGGCGGCGGGCGGCGGTGCTGGCCAGCCGGCGGGCGGCCGCCCCGGGGCAGCCGGCCGCCGGGGCTCCGGCGGCTGGTGCCGGGCAGGGTGGGGCCGCTGGATGTGGACATGCAGCAGCTATCCGTGACCGCTGGGCCCGGCATGGTACGGGGCTGGTGGGGCCCGCCGGCGGCGGGGATCGCCGTTGGCCGTGCTGGTGGCCTGGTGACGCCGGCGGGGCGTCTCCGTGCCCCCGCCACCGCCGCCGCGCCCACCGCGCACGCCGCATCAGAAACAGCCGCAGCCGCAGAGCAGCAGCAACAAGCAGCTCCAGCCGCTGTCCACTGCCACAGCAGCCGCCGCCACCGCCGCTGCTGCCGCCACAACACCACCAACAGCAGCCGTCACAAGCTGCCTGCGCTGGCGCATCACGCCCAGCCGCCGCCCGTCGCCGCCGGGGTTGCCCATGCCGCAGGTGGGGAGCATCTCTTAGCGCGACCGGCCGCCCAGATAACCAGCAGTGTCCGCCCTCGCGGGCCTGCTCCAGTCGCTCCCGTCTCTGGGGCTGGTGTCGCAGCCGCGTTCGCAGCAGCCGGCGCAGCAGCCCTCACCGCAGCCATCGCCGCAGCAGCAGCAGCAGCAGCAGCAGCAGCAGCAGCAGCAGCAGCAGCAGCAGCAGCAGCAGCACAGCAGCAGCAGCAGCAGCAGCAGCAGCAGCAGCAGCAGCAGCAGCAGCAGCAGCAGCAGCAGCAGCAGCAGCAGCCGGCGCAGCAGCCGCCACCCAGCTCCGCCTCAGCAGCCGTCTACGTCTGTCGGATGCGCTCCGGTGGCCGCCGCGGGTGCGGCTGCCGGGGCAGGCGCGCCGTCTGGGCTCACAGCGGCGCCCACCCCGGTTGACCGCGCGGGTTGCTGCCGCACCCTCAAGCAACGTGGCGACAGCAACGTTGCTGCCGGTGCGTGGAAACAGGGTGGGGGGGCGCCGCCGCAGTGGACGCATCGCGACTACAGGCGTTCGGGCCGGCCATGGGCTGCCGGCCTCGCCTCGCCACATTGGGGACATTGCGAAGATCACGCGGCGGGACCGCAAGACGCCGGTGGCCCGCCCGCACCCCTTGGAGCCCGGTCGCGTGGTGGCCCCTGCCGCCGCGGGCCTGGCTGCCGCCGCCACCGCCGCCCTTGTCGCTATGGAAACGGGCGGCGGTGACGCCGCCGTCGGCCAGGCCATGGCCGCCTTCAGCAGCGCCACGGCTGTGCCGGGTCTCGCCGCGCCGTCCGGCAGCCAGCGGGTGACAGACACCGCTGGTGGGGGAGCCGCCGTTGGCTCTCGCCGCAGTCGGGGGCCGGGCGGTGGGACCACACGGCCGCGAGCCCGCGGCGGTGGCACCAACCGCTTCGCCGCCCTGGCCAACGCCGGCGACGCTGGCGTGGCGGATGGCGGCATGGACACCACGGAGGATCAGTAGTACCCGCGCCGTCACATGACACGGCGCCGGGCACGTCAGGGTTGGCGGTTGCCGTTCCGGCCTCTTCGGATTGGCACGCACAACCTTGGCGGTATAGAATTCCCTACTCAACTCGCCAAACTTGCAGCAGCAGCGAAGACATGGGTCACGCTTCGCCTGGACGTGGTGTGCGTCCAGGAGACTCATCATCGCAGCCTTAGTGACCGTGGCCGCTTTGAGGCGGCCCTCCAGACTGTGGCAAAGCAGCTTCACGTGCCCGGTTGGAGACTAGCAGCGTACCGGGCCACGCCGGTTGAAGACCCGTACGCTGGCGTTGCCATCTTGGTGCGAGCGGACTTGCTGGCGTCCCATATCCTCAGCCCTGTCGCCACGCCACCGCCTGCACAGCTCCCTACACCTCGTCGCGACGCCACCCCTCCTCCCCCTTCCCCTGAATCCGGCACCGCCGGCAACGATCCGTGTGCGGCACCCGACGGCAGCTCCCCTCCTTTCTCCGCACCGGCAGCCAGCCCCAGCCCCTCCCACGCTGCCGCTGCCCCAGCCGCTGCCCCAGATGCTCCTCGTGCGTCCCCCACGGGTCGACTTGCCAACTATTCCTTCTCCTGGCTCGGGCACACCATCCACCTTACCAACGCCTACCTGCCAGCGCACTCGCCAGCAGCCCGAGCCCAGTTCGTGCAGCAGCATGTCTCCCCCCGGATATCCTCGCCGGGAATGCACGTTCTGGTTGGCGATTTCAACTTCGTCGTAAATGCAGCCCTTGACAGCACCAGCCCAGGTCGCGCGCAGCGAGATGGTCACGTCGCCTCCCTCTTCACCGCTCTCTGCCCCGACCTGGTGGACGCGCACCGCCACCTCCACCCAGCCAGCCGCGACTACACACATCTGCAGAAGCTGGCTCACGGTGGAAGCCAGCGGCGCCCGGCTTGATCGCGTGTACGTGTCGCGTGCCCTCCTGCCGTACGTGCCCAGCACTACAGTGGAAGCCAGCTCGCCCTCTGACCACCGGGTGGCCACCATGCTCCTCCTTCCCCGCCGCTCGCCCACCCGTGGCCCCGGTACGCGTCGCAGCGGCATCGCTTTCGTGGATCATGAAGACCTAGTCGACCACCTTCAACTCTGGCTGACGGGGCAGCAGGCAGCTATGCCATCGCCTGGTGAGGACTTCCTGCAGTGGTACTCAGCCTTCAAGCGGCGCCTCACGGCCGTCCTCGCCACCCTCAACAACACCGCCAAGCGGCGCGTACTTCGGATGTCCCAAGTCGTGTGTGCGGCGCGTACGCACCTGGAAGCGGCGCGGGCCGCCGCGGACGCCTCGCAGCAGCCCACAGCTCACGCCAGTGCGATGGCCGCCGCCCAGGCAGCTCTCGCTGCTGCCCTTCGGGCGGAGGCAGCCGCTACTGCCCACCGCATGCGGGTGGACTGGATCCGGAGTGGCGAGCGCCCCAACCCCTGCATCACAGAGGCTATTCATCCACCGCAAGACGCGACTGTCATTGCGGCCCTTCGCGATACGCATGGACACCTGGTTACGGATCCGGCCCCCATGGCGCAGGTAATGGCGGATTTCTGGGCGGCCATTGGGCAAGCCCCACCGGACCTCAACCCAGCGGACAAGTCGGCGGTGCTAGCCGCTGTCGCAGCCCACTCCGCGCAGCTACCAGCCGACCGTATGCAAGCCGCGGGGGCGAGCGCCGTATCGCAGGAGGAGGGTACTGGCGGTCATTACAGCAAGTAAGCCCGGAAAGTCCCCGGGCTGGGACGGCATTCCCACTGACGTCTACAAGGCCGCCCCAGGCGCATTCGCTCCCCTCCTTGCGCGGCTCTTCACCTCCATCGGCACCACCCAGCACACACCGCTGGACTTCACCAAGGGCATCATCACTGTAATCTACAAGGGCCGTGGTGACCGCATCAACGCCGGCAGCTACAGGCCCATCACCCTCTTATGCTCTGACTACCGTCTCCTCACCAAGGCGTTGGCCAACCGCATCAGCCCAGCCCTCGCCGCCACCATCCCACTTGAGCAGTCAGCGTTCCTGCCCGGGCGCGACATCGGCAGCAATGCCCTCTTCCTCCGCTCCCTCCCCCTGCTCCTGTCACAGCAGCGGCGGTCCGCCATTCTCGCCTTCTTGGACTTCGCCAAGGCGTACGACACCATCGATCGCAGCTTCCTCTATGAGGTCATGGCCACAATGGGCGCCGGCGCCGGCTTCATCTCCTGGGTCCGGCTACTGCTCACCGACACGACGTCGATGGCACGGGTCAACGGGTTCCTCTCCCGCCCAGCCAAGATATTTGCAGGTGTCCGCCAAGGCTGCCCCCTCGCGCCCCTGCTCTACCTCTTCATTGCGCACGCTCTATTCTGCTGGCTGAAGGAGTGTGGCGTCGGCATCCCTCTCGACCCCGCAGACCCGCATTCTACCGCTGTCGAGGCTGCCTTTGCCGACGACACCGAAGCAGCACTGGCCTCAGCTGCGGATGTGCCCGCCTTCCTGGGGCACATGGACCGCTTTGCGCGCGCCACTGGGCAAAAGCTGAATCTGGACAAGGTGGAGCTGCTACTGGTTGGCCACACTGCCGTTGGGTCTACAGCGTCCGCTCCTGCTCCAGCCGCTGGTCATGCCCCCGCCGTCGCCGCTGCCCCCGTCGCCGCCACCATCCCCGCCCCCGCACCCTCTACCGCGCCCGCCGCCGTCCCCGCCGCCGTTCAGGCCCCCGCAGCCGCCGCAGCCGCCGTCACCGCCGCCATCCCCGCACCCGCGCCCGCATCTGCCACCATCCCCGCACCCGGCCCCTCCGCCGTCGCCACCACCGCCACCGCCCCCTCCGCCGTGGCTACCCCTGCTGTCTATGCCGCCGTCCGCATGCCAGCCGCCGCCCCCGCACCCGCCACCGTCCCCGCCCCCGCCCCCGCCCCCCCTCCCGCCGCTGGACCCGCACCCGCCCTCGTTGCCGCCGCGACCCCCGCCACCTCCCCCTCCGTCGCAGCCGCCCCTGCCGCCAATCCCGCCGTCCGAACGCCAGCCCCCCGCCACCGCCGCCGCACCCGCACCCGCCACCGTCCACGCCCCCGCCCCGCCTCCCGCCGCTGGACCCGCACCCGCCCTCGTTGCCGCCGCGACCCCCCGCCACCTCCCCCTCCGTCGCAGCCGCCCCTGTCGCCAATCCCGCCGTCCGAACGCCAGCCCCCGCCACCGCCGCCGCACCCGCACCCGCCACCGTCCCCGCCCCCGCCCCAGCCCCGCCTCCCGCCGCTGGACCCGCAACCGCCCTCGTTGCCGCCGCGACCCCCGCCACCTCCCCCTCCGTCGCAGCCGCCCCTGTCGCCAATCCCGCCGTCCGAACGCCAGCCCCCGCCACCGCCGCCGCACCCGCACCCGCCACCGTCCCCGCCCCCGCCCCAGTCCCGCCTCCCGCCGCTGGACCCGCACCCGCCCTCGTTGCCGCCGCGACCCCCGCCACCTCCCCCTCCGTCGCAGCCATCCCTGTCGCCAATCCCGGCGTCCGAACGCCAGCCCCCGCCACCGCCGCCGCACCCGCACCCGCCACCGTCCCCGCCCCCGCCCCAGCCCCGCCTCCCGCCGCTGGACCCGCACCCGCCCTCGTTGCCGCCGCGACCCCCGCCACCTCCCCCTCCGTCGCAGCCGCCCCTGCCGCCAATCCCGCCGTCCGAACGCCAGCCCCTGCCACCGCCGCCATCCATGCCCCCACCGCCACCGCCTCCCCCGCCGTTGCCCCCGCCCCCCCTCCCGCCGCTGGACCCGCACCCGCCCTCGTTGCCGCCGCGACCCCCGCCACCTCCCCCTCCGTCGCAGCCACCCCTGCCGCCAATCCCGGCGTCCGAACGCCCGCCCCCGCCACCGCCGCCATCCATGCCCGCACCCGCCACCGTCCCCGCCCCCGCCCCCGCCCCCGCCCACCCTCCCGCCGCTGGACCCGCACCCGCCCTCGTTGCCGCCGCGACCCCCGCCACCTCCCCCTCCGTCGCAGCCGCCCCTGCCGCCAATCCCGCCGTCCGAACGCCAGTCCCCGCCACCGCGGCCGCACCCGCACCCGCCACCGCCTCCCCCACCGTCGCCCCCGCCCCCGCCCCCGCCCCCTCCGCTGTCTCTGCCGCCATCCGCACACCAGCCCCCGCCGCCCGCCCCACCACCGCCCACGTCCCCGCCCCCGCCATCCGCGCCGCCTCCCCCGCCGCCGTCACCGCCGCAAATGCCGCTGCCTCCGTCCCCGCCCCCTCTCCAGGTCCCGCCGTCGCCACCGTCACCGCAACCACCATCGCAGCCAACCCCGCAGCAGCGGTCCCCACTCCAGGCCCCGCTGCCGGCCCCATCCCCGCCCGCGTCCACACCCTCGCCTTCGCTGCCGCCTCCACCCTTGCACCCACCGCCGCCCCCGCCATCATCCCCGTCCCGGCCCCCGTCCTCACCACCGTATCCGCTGCAGCCCCCACGCCCGCTACCGCCCCCCCGCCCGTCCCAGCCTCTGCCATTGCCGGAATCCGCGTTGTCACGTCCGCCACTGCCCTGGGGGTCCCCTTCACCAACCCGCCCTGCCGGCCTGACCTGGACTGGAAGCAGCGGACTGATGAGGCCGTGCGTCGCCTGGACAAAATCAGCCACATGCATCTGTCCATGTTCGGGCGAGCCTCAACTGCGGCTGCGTACGGGACCCATATGGCGACATACCACATGGAGCACTCTGGATTACCGCCGCCTGACACGCTCGCAGTCTGGGAGGCGGCGGTGGCCAAGCTTGTCGACCGCAGTCAGGGACCCTCGCAACACGACCGAAGGCTGACAGGCGTCCCAGCCCACCTCCTGCCTGGTCACCCGGTTTCAGGTGGATTTGGCAGCCTTCCATTACAGCAGCACATCTACGCCCGCTGGGCAAAGCGCGCGGCTGCATACGCTGGCCGGGATGGAAGTGGCGTGGCACCTGCAGCGCAAGCCCCGTGGCAGCGGGTTTTTGGGTACCTGCTTCGGTCCTACCATCCCTGCTTTCGCCCCATGGCGCTGCTGACGGCTCGTGCGGACGGGCCCTGGCTTGGCACCCCGTCCTTGCCTCCCGACGTGCACCGCATCGTCACAGCCCTCTCCCACCTACCCCCAGCAGTCGACATTGGTACCTCCCCTCTCACGCCCGGCGCGTGGTGCGTCAACACGCCACTATGGGGAAACCCGCTGCTACCCAACGCGCCACCCTCTGGCCGCCGCCCCGGCCTTGAAGCCTACCACCTACAGCTCACGGAATGCCGCCGCCTGCGCACGCTGGGTGACGCCGTGCGTGTCTACGACGCCTTTGCTGCGTATGAAACATCGTGGCGTCACCGCCTGGCATCGACTCCGGGCATCCACATCTTCACCTTGCTGGCAACCGAATGGGCGCAGCTGGTGCGGGAACAGCTACAGCCATCTAGCGCCGTGGCGGGCGCTTTTGCGGATCGCGTGCAGGCCATCGCCGCCATTAATGCCCTGCTCTTGGACATCAACCCCTCCTGGGCTGCTGCTGCACGCATGCACCTTCCTGCGCCCCCTGCGCCCCCAGCGTCGCCGCGTATCGTACCAGCGCCGTCAGCGCGTCCCCCCGCCCCAGCAACCGCCCCCCTAGGTCCCGCCGCCGCCCAGCCAGCCCCCGCCCCCGTCCACCCGCCTACCCACGCAGCCACCCCTGCCCCAGCATTGCCCACCGAGGACCAGGTCGCGGCGATGATTGTCAGCCGCATGGGATGGTTCATCCAGGGGCACCAACGCCCCGTTCCCCTGACTGCCTTGGCTGTCCGCGACGGCACAGCAATGCAGCTAACTGGCGTCAATGAGGACCGCACACGTCTTCACCATGCTTATGTGGCTGAAGCCCTGGGCGTCACACTGCCTCCCGCCCCCGGGCGCCAGCGCCTGGTCCAGTTCCGGCGACACATGGCCTCGGTGTGGCAAGTACGATGGGAACTGAAGCACAAGGAGGTGCTGTGGCGGTTGGCGGTTGACGGTGTGGGCATGCTGGGAAATACGCACATCCATGGCAGCTCGCCGGAGCCGTGCGTCTGTGGCGCATACGCCTCTCCCCCGTTACCGGCGGTGATACCGCCCTCGCCTCGACTGCATCACTTTTGGGAGTGCCCCATCGCGCAGAGTGTGGTGGAGCTGCTACAGGACACCATCAATGCTGGCCGCACCGACGCGGGCTGCCCTGTCCGGCGGCATCACGTCTGGCTGCTGGAGAGCCCGGACCCAACGCAGATACAGCAATGCGTATGGGAGGTGGTGGCCCTGGCCGCACTTAACGCGATGGAGAGTGCACGGCGGTACATGCGCGCCCGGAAGCCGTTCACTGAGGGGGCTCTGGCCCGGGCCAAGGCGGTAGCACTAGCTAGCATCAGAGGCTTGCTAGCCGACTTCGCTTCGCTTGGATTGCCACGGCGCCGGCGGGATAAGGCCTGGCTGAAAGTGTCTGACACACACCCCTTCCTGCGTGTGTGTGGGGACCGGATGGAGGTAGCCATTCCGGATGTGTGTGACCTTGACGACATGTGATTCCTGAACTGTCTGAGATCAAACACTAACAGTCTGTGATGCTGCGCTTACGACTATCTGACTTGACCAAACACGGACATGCGAGTAGTATTATAGCCACTTTTGTGCGTTTGAGATGGGGTGGGGTTGCATGCAACCGTAGGCAGGATTGAGGGGCCGATCGCAATCCAGGCTAGGTGGGGCTCTGGTTTCAACGGGTTCCACTGTATGTGCCTACTTTTCTGCCTGTTGAACAGCATTGGGCGCCACCGTTCTGATTAGGTGATGCGCCTGCTAGTCCTGCTACTGAATTGACATCAAACCTGCCTAACCTGCCTATGAAACACATCTCTACGCGCGCTCAGTGACATGCGTACGGCTAGCAAACTTTGCCAGGTGTGATGGTCAGGGGAGTGACCCGAGAACCCGAGAAGGGACCACCTGTAATACTCACTCACTCACCCTCGATGTGCCACTCACTCGAAATCACTGAAAGTGTCTGAATATAACTCACCCAACTTTCCTAGCAGCCAACTCTCCTAGCAGCCAACTTTCCTAGCAGCCAACTCTCTTAGCAGCCAACGTTCCTAGCAGCCAACTTTCCTAGCAGCCAACTTTCCTAGCAGCCAACTCTCTTAGCAGCTAATTTCCTAGCAGCAACCTTCGACAATAGCCGGCGGGCCTACTACTGCCTGCCATACAGCGAATTCCCAGCGACTTCCTGCACTTTCCAACCGCCGCGTCGGCATCCGTCCCTCGACGCTGTGTCGTCAGCTCCATTTATATCGCCTAGTATCCTGCAGATCAGCCTCAGGTTAAACAGCACAGTTTCCGCCGTCGCCACTCGGCGGCGAACCTTTCAGCGATGTCTTCGAGGACCGACGTCGACATGGCAGGCCCGAGTGCGTCCGGACCTCGCCCAGCTATTCGCCACGTCAACGGGCGCACAGTCATTATTCGGTGGATGCTATCAGCAGCGACAGAGATGGGCCCAGCGCACGCCGGCGCCCAGCTCATGGCGAAACTCATATCCCACGCGTTCCCCGGCGCTCGCGTGGGGCAATACGTCATCCGGTATGGTGAGGACACGAGCACCATGGTGCTACCATATGGGGGGGTTGCTGACATACCCCGCGCCCACAGCGTGCTCTTCCCGGTGAGCACGCCCCCCAGTGTATGGATGCAGCTGCAGCCCGGCACGCTGGTGCTGCCGCCCATCAGCCTGTTGGGGTCGGCAACCGTGGCCCCAGTCCTGACTGTGACGGACTGGGGTGACGGCAGCGCCACCTACACGGTCTCGGGCTATCCGCCAGATGTGCGGGATGACGACCTGGCTGCGTTCCTGCAGGAGCGCTACCAGCCAGCGCAGATCACTAGCGTGCTGCGGCAGGACGCCCAGCACGCGTACGTGACGGTGCAGCGGGGGCCGGCACTGCTGCCGCCCAAGCTGCAGTACTCGGATGGGGGCGTGCCGGATCACCCTGCCATCTTCTCGTGGATTCTGAACGCAAGGCCGGCTGGTCGTGACGGCCCGCCGCCGCGCAAGGAGGACATATTCCCGGCCCTGGCTGCCTGCCCGCGTGGGCACGGCAAAAGCGGCGGCGGCGGCGGTGCTGGCCAGCCGGCGGGCGGCCGCCCGGGGCAGCCGGCCGCCGGGGCTCCGGCGGCGGTGCCGGGCAGGGTGGGGCCGCTGGATGTGGACATGCAGCAGCTATCCGTGACCGCTGGGCCCGGCATGGTACCGGGGCTGGTGGGGCCGCCGGCGGCGGGGATCGCCGTTGGCCGTGCTGGTGGCCTGGTGACGCCGGCGGGCGTCTCCGTGCCCCCGCCACCGCCGCCGCCGCCACCGCGCACGCCGCATCAGAAACAGCCGCAGCCGCAGCAGCAGCAACAGCAGCTCCAGCCGCTGTCACTGCCACAGCCGCCGCCACCGCCGCTGCTGCCGCCACAACAGCCACCACAGCAGCCGTCACAGCTGCCTGCGCTGGCGCATCACGCCCAGCCGCCGCCGTCGCCGCCGGGGTTGCCCATGCCGCAGGTGGGGAGCATCTCTTACGCGACCGCCGCCCAGATACCAGCAGTGTCCGCCCTCGCGGGCCTGCTCCAGTCGCTCCCGTCTCTGGGGCTGGTGTCGCAGCCGCGTTCGCAGCAGCCGGCGCAGCAGCCCTCACCGCAGCCATCGCCGCAGCAGCAGCAGCAGCAGCAGCAGCAGCAGCAGCAGCAGCAGCAGCAGCAGCAGCAGCAGCAGCAGCAGCAGCAGCAGCAGCAGCAGCAGCAGCAGCAGCAGCAGCAGCAGCAGCAGCAGCAGCAGCAGCAGCCGGCGCAGCAGCCGCCACCTCCGCCTCAGCAGCCGTCTACGTCTGTCGGATGCGCTCCGGTGGCCGCCGCGGGTGCGGCTGCCGGGGCAGGCGCGCCGTCTGGGCTCACAGCGGCGCCCACCCCGGTTGACGCGCGGGTTGCTGCCGCACCCTCAAGCAACGTGGCGACAGCAACGTTGCTGCCGGTGCGTGGAAACAGGGTGGGGGGGCGCCGCCGCAGTGGACGCATCGCGACTACAGGCGTTCGGGCCGGCCATGGGCTGCCGGCCTCGCCTCGCCACATTGGGGACATTGCGAAGATCACGCGGCGGGACCGCAAGACGCCGGTGGCCCGCCCGCACCCCTTGGAGCCCGGTCGCGTGGTGGCCCCTGCCGCCGCGGGCCTGGCTGCCGCCGCCACCGCCGCCCTTGTCGCTATGGAAACGGGCGGCGGTGACGCCGCCGTCGGCCAGGCCATGGCCGCCTTCAGCAGCGCCACGGCTGTGCCGGGTCTCGCCGCGCCGTCCGGCAGCCAGCGGGTGACAGACACCGCTGGTGGGGGAGCCGCCGTTGGCTCTCGCCGCAGTCGGGGGCCGGGCGGTGGGACCACACGGCCGCGAGCCCGCGGCGGTGGCACCAACCGCTTCGCCGCCCTGGCCAACGCCGGCGACGCTGGCGTGGCGGATGGCGGCATGGACACCACGGAGGATCAGTAGTACCGCGCCGTCACATGACACGGCGCCGGGCACGTCAGGGTTGGCGGTTGCCGTTCCGGCCTCTTCGGATTGGCACGCACAACCTTGGCGGTATAGAATTCCCTACTCAACTCGCCAAACTTGCAGCAGCAGCGAAGACATGGGTCACGCTTCGCCTGGACGTGGTGTGCGTCCAGGAGACTCATCATCGCAGCCTTAGTGACCGTGGCCGCTTTGAGGCGGCCCTCCAGACTGTGGCAAAGCAGCTTCACGTGCCCGGTTGGAGACTAGCAGCGTACCGGGCCACGCCGGTTGAAGACCCGTACGCTGGCGTTGCCATCTTGGTGCGAGCGGACTTGCTGGCGTCCCATATCCTCAGCCCTGTCGCCACGCCACCGCCTGCACAGCTCCCTACACCTCGTCGCGACGCCACCCCTCCTCCCCCTTCCCCTGAATCCGGCACCGCCGGCAACGATCCGTGTGCGGCACCCGACGGCAGCTCCCCTCCTTTCTCCGCACCGGCAGCCAGCCCCAGCCCCTCCCACGCTGCCGCTGCCCCAGCCGCTGCCCCAGATGCTCCTCGTGCGTCCCCCACGGGTCGACTTGCCAACTATTCCTTCTCCTGGCTCGGGCACACCATCCACCTTACCAACGCCTACCTGCCAGCGCACTCGCCAGCAGCCCGAGCCCAGTTCGTGCAGCAGCATGTCTCCCCCCGGATATCCTCGCCGGGAATGCACGTTCTGGTTGGCGATTTCAACTTCGTCGTAAATGCAGCCCTTGACAGCACCAGCCCAGGTCGCGCGCAGCGAGATGGTCACGTCGCCTCCCTCTTCACCGCTCTCTGCCCCGACCTGGTGGACGCGCACCGCCACCTCCACCCAGCCAGCCGCGACTACACACATCTGCAGAAGCTGGCTCACGGTGAAGCCAGCGGCGCCCGGCTTGATCGCGTGTACGTGTCGCGTGCCCTCCTGCCGTACGTGCCCAGCACTACAGTGGAAGCCAGCTCGCCCTCTGACCACCGGGTGGCCACCATGCTCCTCCTTCCCCGCCGCCCGCCCACCCGTGGCCCCGGTACGCGTCGCAGCGGCATCGCTTTCGTGGATCATGAAGACCTAGTCGACCACCTTCAACTCTGGCTGACGGGGCAGCAGGCAGCTATGCCATCGCCTGGTGAGGACTTCCTGCAGTGGTACTCAGCCTTCAAGCGGCGCCTCACGGCCGTCCTCGCCACCCTCAACAACACCGCCAAGCGGCGCGTACTTCGGATGTCCCAAGTCGTGTGTGCGGCGCGTACGCACCTGGAAGCGGCGCGGGCCGCCGCGGACGCCTCGCAGCAGCCCACAGCTCACGCCAGTGCGATGGCCGCCGCCCAGGCAGCTCTCGCTGCTGCCCTTCGGGCGGAGGCAGCCGCTACTGCCCACCGCATGCGGGTGGACTGGATCCGGAGTGGCGAGCGCCCCAACCCCTGCATCACAGAGGCTATTCATCCACCGCAAGACGCGACTGTCATTGCGGCCCTTCGCGATACGCATGGACACCTGGTTACGGATCCGGCCCCCATGGCGCAGGTAATGGCGGATTTCTGGGCGGCCATTGGGCAAGCCCCACCGGACCTCAACCCAGCGGACAAGTCGGCGGTGCTAGCCGCTGTCGCAGCCCACTCCGCGCAGCTACCAGCCGACCGTATGCAAGCCGCGGGGGCGAGCGCCGTATCGCAGGAGGAGGTACTGGCGGTCATTACAGCAAGTAAGCCCGGAAAGTCCCCGGGCTGGGACGGCATTCCCACTGACGTCTACAAGGCCGCCCCAGGCGCATTCGCTCCCCTCCTTGCGCGGCTCTTCACCTCCATCGGCACCACCCAGCACACACCGCTGGACTTCACCAAGGGCATCATCACTGTAATCTACAAGGGCCGTGGTGACCGCATCAACGCCGGCAGCTACAGGCCCATCACCCTCTTATGCTCTGACTACCGTCTCCTCACCAAGGCGTTGGCCAACCGCATCAGCCCAGCCCTCGCCGCCACCATCCCACTTGAGCAGTCAGCGTTCCTGCCCGGGCGCGACATCGGCAGCAATGCCCTCTTCCTCCGCTCCCTCCCCCTGCTCCTGTCACAGCAGCGGCGGTCCGCCATTCTCGCCTTCTTGGACTTCGCCAAGGCGTACGACACCATCGATCGCAGCTTCCTCTATGAGGTCATGGCCACAATGGGCGCCGGCGCCGGCTTCATCTCCTGGGTCCGGCTACTGCTCACCGACACGACGTCGATGGCACGGGTCAACGGGTTCCTCTCCCGCCCAGCCAAGATGTTTGCAGGTGTCCGCCAAGGCTGCCCCCTCGCGCCCCTGCTCTACCTCTTCATTGCGCACGCTCTATTCTGCTGGCTGAAGGAGTGTGGCGTCGGCATCCCTCTCGACCCCGCAGACCCGCATTCTACCGCTGTCGAGGCTGCCTTTGCCGACGACACCGAAGCAGCACTGGCCTCAGCTGCGGATGTGCCCGCCTTCCTGGGGCACATGGACCGCTTTGCGCGCGCCACTGGGCAAAAGCTGAATCTGGACAAGGTGGAGCTGCTACTGGTTGGCCACACTGCCGTTGGGTCTACAGCGTCCGCTCCTGCTCCAGCCGCTGGTCATGCCCCCGCCGTCGCCGCTGCCCCCGTCGCCGCCACCATCCCCGCCCCCGCACCCTCTACCGCGCCCGCCGCCGTCCCCGCCGCCGTTCAGGCCCCCGCAGCCGCCGCAGCCGCCGTCACCGCCGCCATCCCCGCACCCGCGCCCGCATCTGCCACCATCCCCGCACCCGGCCCCTCCGCCGTCGCCACCACCGCCACCGCCCCCTCCGCCGTGGCTACCCCTGCTGTCTATGCCGCCGTCCGCATGCCAGCCGCCGCCCCCGCACCCGCCACCGTCCCCGCCCCCGCCCCCGCCCCCCCTCCCGCCGCTGGACCCGCACCCGCCCTCGTTGCCGCCGCGACCCCCGCCACCTCCCCCTCCGTCGCAGCCGCCCCTGCCGCCAATCCCGCCGTCCGAACGCCAGCCCCCGCCACCGCCGCCGCACCCGCACCCGCCACCGTCCACGCCCCCGCCCCGCCTCCCGCCGCTGGACCCGCACCCGCCCTCGTTGCCGCCGCGACCCCCCGCCACCTCCCCCTCCGTCGCAGCCGCCCCTGTCGCCAATCCCGCCGTCCGAACGCCAGCCCCCGCCACCGCCGCCGCACCCGCACCCGCCACCGTCCCCGCCCCCGCCCCAGCCCCGCCTCCCGCCGCTGGACCCGCAACCGCCCTCGTTGCCGCCGCGACCCCCGCCACCTCCCCCTCCGTCGCAGCCGCCCCTGTCGCCAATCCCGCCGTCCGAACGCCAGCCCCCGCCACCGCCGCCGCACCCGCACCCGCCACCGTCCCCGCCCCCGCCCCAGTCCCGCCTCCCGCCGCTGGACCCGCACCCGCCCTCGTTGCCGCCGCGACCCCCGCCACCTCCCCCTCCGTCGCAGCCATCCCTGTCGCCAATCCCGGCGTCCGAACGCCAGCCCCCGCCACCGCCGCCGCACCCGCACCCGCCACCGTCCCCGCCCCCGCCCCAGCCCCGCCTCCCGCCGCTGGACCCGCACCCGCCCTCGTTGCCGCCGCGACCCCCGCCACCTCCCCCTCCGTCGCAGCCGCCCCTGCCGCCAATCCCGCCGTCCGAACGCCAGCCCCTGCCACCGCCGCCATCCATGCCCCCACCGCCACCGCCTCCCCCGCCGTTGCCCCCCGCCCCCCCTCCCGCCGCTGGACCCGCACCCGCCCTCGTTGCCGCCGCGACCCCCGCCACCTCCCCCTCCGTCGCAGCCACCCCTGCCGCCAATCCCGGCGTCCGAACGCCCGCCCCCGCCACCGCCGCCATCCATGCCCGCACCCGCCACCGTCCCCGCCCCCGCCCCCGCCCCCGCCCACCCTCCCGCCGCTGGACCCGCACCCGCCCTCGTTGCCGCCGCGACCCCCGCCACCTCCCCCTCCGTCGCAGCCGCCCCTGCCGCCAATCCCGCCGTCCGAACGCCAGTCCCCGCCACCGCGGCCGCACCCGCACCCGCCACCGCCTCCCCCACCGTCGCCCCCGCCCCCGCCCCCGCCCCCTCCGCTGTCTCTGCCGCCATCCGCACACCAGCCCCCGCCGCCCGCCCCACCACCGCCCACGTCCCCGCCCCCGCCATCCGCGCCGCCTCCCCCGCCGCCGTCACCGCCGCAAATGCCGCTGCCTCCGTCCCCGCCCCCTCTCCAGGTCCCGCCGTCGCCACCGTCACCGCAACCACCATCGCAGCCAACCCCGCAGCAGCGGTCCCCACTCCAGGCCCCGCTGCCGGCCCCATCCCCGCCCGCGTCCACACCCTCGCCTTCGCTGCCGCCTCCACCCTTGCACCCACCGCCGCCCCCGCCATCATCCCCGTCCCGGCCCCCGTCCTCACCACCGTATCCGCTGCAGCCCCCACGCCCGCTACCGCCCCCCCGCCCGTCCCAGCCTCTGCCATTGCCGGAATCCGCGTTGTCACGTCCGCCACTGCCCTGGGGGTCCCCTTCACCAACCCGCCCTGCCGGCCTGACCTGGACTGGAAGCAGCGGACTGATGAGGCCGTGCGTCGCCTGGACAAAATCAGCCACATGCATCTGTCCATGTTCGGGCGAGCCTCAACTGCGGCTGCGTACGGGACCCATATGGCGACATACCACATGGAGCACTCTGGATTACCGCCGCCTGACACGCTCGCAGTCTGGGAGGCGGCGGTGGCCAAGCTTGTCGACCGCAGTCAGGGACCCTCGCAACACGACCGAAGGCTGACAGGCGTCCCAGCCCACCTCCTGCCTGGTCACCCGGTTTCAGGTGGATTTGGCAGCCTTCCATTACAGCAGCACATCTACGCCCGCTGGGCAAAGCGCGCGGCTGCATACGCTGGCCGGGATGGAAGTGGCGTGGCACCTGCAGCGCAAGCCCCGTGGCAGCGGGTTTTTGGGTACCTGCTTCGGTCCTACCATCCCTGCTTTCGCCCCATGGCGCTGCTGACGGCTCGTGCGGACGGGCCCTGGCTTGGCACCCCGTCCTTGCCTCCCGACGTGCACCGCATCGTCACAGCCCTCTCCCACCTACCCCCAGCAGTCGACATTGGTACCTCCCCTCTCACGCCCGGCGCGTGGTGCGTCAACACGCCACTATGGGGAAACCCGCTGCTACCCAACGCGCCACCCTCTGGCCGCCGCCCCGGCCTTGAAGCCTACCACCTACAGCTCACGGAATGCCGCCGCCTGCGCACGCTGGGTGACGCCGTGCGTGTCTACGACGCCTTTGCTGCGTATGAAACATCGTGGCGTCACCGCCTGGCATCGACTCCGGGCATCCACATCTTCACCTTGCTGGCAACCGAATGGGCGCAGCTGGTGCGGGAACAGCTACAGCCATCTAGCGCCGTGGCGGGCGCTTTTGCGGATCGCGTGCAGGCCATCGCCGCCATTAATGCCCTGCTCTTGGACATCAACCCCTCCTGGGCTGCTGCTGCACGCATGCACCTTCCTGCGCCCCCTGCGCCCCCAGCGTCGCCGCGTATCGTACCAGCGCCGTCAGCGCGTCCCCCCGCCCCAGCAACCGCCCCCCTAGGTCCCGCCGCCGCCCAGCCAGCCCCCGCCCCCGTCCACCCGCCTACCCACGCAGCCACCCCTGCCCCAGCATTGCCCACCGAGGACCAGGTCGCGGCGATGATTGTCAGCCGCATGGGATGGTTCATCCAGGGGCACCAACGCCCCGTTCCCCTGACTGCCTTGGCTGTCCGCGACGGCACAGCAATGCAGCTAACTGGCGTCAATGAGGACCGCACACGTCTTCACCATGCTTATGTGGCTGAAGCCCTGGGCGTCACACTGCCTCCCGCCCCCGGGCGCCAGCGCCTGGTCCAGTTCCGGCGACACATGGCCTCGGTGTGGCAAGTACGATGGGAACTGAAGCACAAGGAGGTGCTGTGGCGGTTGGCGGTTGACGGTGTGGGCATGCTGGGAAATACGCACATCCATGGCAGCTCGCCGGAGCCGTGCGTCTGTGGCGCATACGCCTCTCCCCCGTTACCGGCGGTGATACCGCCCTCGCCTCGACTGCATCACTTTTGGGAGTGCCCCATCGCGCAGAGTGTGGTGGAGCTGCTACAGGACACCATCAATGCTGGCCGCACCGACGCGGGCTGCCCTGTCCGGCGGCATCACGTCTGGCTGCTGGAGAGCCCGGACCCAACGCAGATACAGCAATGCGTATGGGAGGTGGTGGCCCTGGCCGCACTTAACGCGATGGAGAGTGCACGGCGGTACATGCGCGCCCGGAAGCCGTTCACTGAGGGGGCTCTGGCCCGGGCCAAGGCGGTAGCACTAGCTAGCATCAGAGGCTTGCTAGCCGACTTCGCTTCGCTTGGATTGCCACGGCGCCGGCGGGATAAGGCCTGGCTGAAAGTGTCTGACACACACCCCTTCCTGCGTGTGTGTGGGGACCGGATGGAGGTAGCCATTCCGGATGTGTGTGACCTTGACGACATGTGATTCCTGAACTGTCTGAGATCAAACACTAACAGTCTGTGATGCTGCGCTTACGACTATCTGACTTGACCAAACACGGACATGCGAGTAGTATTATAGCCACTTTTGTGCGTTTGAGATGGGGTGGGGTTGCATGCAACCGTAGGCAGGATTGAGGGGCCGATCGCAATCCAGGCTAGGTGGGGCTCTGGTTTCAACGGGTTCCACTGTATGTGCCTACTTTTCTGCCTGTTGAACAGCATTGGGCGCCACCGTTCTGATTAGGTGATGCGCCTGCTAGTCCTGCTACTGAATTGACATCAAACCTGCCTAACCTGCCTATGAAACACATCTCTACGCGCGCTCAGTGACATGCGTACGGCTAGCAAACTTTGCCAGGTGTGATGGTCAGGGGAGTGACCCGAGAACCCGAGAAGGGACCACCTGTAATACTCACTCACTCACCCTCGATGCGATGGAGAGTGCACGGCGATACATGCGCGCACGAAAGCCGTTCACTGAGGGGGCTCTGGTCCGGGCCAAGGCGGTAGCACTAGCTAGCATCAGAGGCTTGCTAGCTGACTTCGCTTCGCTTGGATTGCCACGGCGCCGGCGGGATAAGGCCTGGCTGAAAGTGTCCGACACACACCCCTTCCTGCGTGTGTGTGGTGACCGGATGGAAGTGGCCATTCCGGATGTGTGTGACCTTGACGACATGTGATTCCTGAACTATCTGAAACCAAACACTTACAGTCTGTGATGCTGCGCTTACGACTATCTGACTTGACCAAACACGGAAATGCGAGTAGTGTTATAGGCACGTTTATGCGTTTGAGATGGGGTGGGGTTGCATGCGACCGTGGGCAGGATTAACAATTTCGGAAGTGGCCAGGACGCCCCCGGCATGGGCAGTACGCGCCGAGCGAGAATCCCAGGAGAGGCAGCGCCTGGACTAGTTCATTTATCAAATCAACAGACAACGTTCACTACTAAGCCCGTGACAGGGGCGCTCTAGCTTGCATCCTCAATTCAAAGTCAATTCAAAGTCGCGACGTCTTCGCCGAGGAGCTCGCCCTCGCCAACGGAGCCAGCCGATTTCGTCATCAATGGAGGTGAGACAAAGGGCTAGGTTCGGGCCAGGGTGTGTGTGTGTGTTGGGGAAAGAAGTAGAAGAAGGGGCGGGTTCGTCGCGCGCTCAGGGCCGAGCGCCCCGCTGCGCGCACCACCCAAGCCCCATAGCCCAGGAGCAGCGCCCAGGCCCAGGTAAGTACCGGGAGGGCCGGCAACGCAGCTACGCGCGGAGGGGCGCGAGCAGGCCATCGCGCAACGGGGACCAGGGAGATCACGGGGGCCGGGCTCTGCCACCGCCCGGGAAGAGCCGGGTTAGCCTGCGGGTTTGGGTTTTGCAGCCATGAACCGGGGACAGACCCCAACTAGGCGCACCGGGCCTTTATCGGGGAGGCCCGCAGCGAGCGATCTCGCGGACGGAAAGAGACGGGCCCACCGCCCGCGCGGCCAGACCCGCAGCCTCCCGGCCTAACCAGTCACCTGACCCTTGTAGGAAAGAGAAGGCGCGGACGGCGGAGGGCACCGGACGCGACTCGGCGACCGGACGCAACCGGACCACGACCGACAGGCGGTGAGCAGGGGGCACAGGGGCGGGGAAGGCGCGGGCCCAGAGCCGCGGGCGCCGACAGGGAAGGCCGGCAGGGGAGGGCGCACTCGGGCGGGCGGCCACGCAAGAGCGCGGCAGCGGCACCACAGTTAACCAGGGCGGGCGAGCGCCTCGTGAGAGCGGCCTCACGCGCCGGGCACTAGCAAGGGCGGGCGAGCGCCCCGTGAGAGCGGACTCACGCGCCGGACAGTAGCAAGGGCGAACGGACTCCCCGTGAGAGCGGACTCACGCGCCGGACAGTAGCAAGGGCGAACGGGGCCCCCGGGAGAGCAGACTCACGGGCCGGACGGTAGCAAGGGCGAGCGGACGCCCCGTGAGAGCGGACTCACGCAGTTGCGGGCCACGCGGCGAACGGACGCAGGCAACAGAGACCCGGGCGAGCGGGCACCACGCGGGAGAGGGCAGGAACGGCCGGCGGGCGGGCGCCGGCCACAGCCTAGGGCTAGTCGGGCTAGACGCGCACGCGCCGGGCTGGCGGGCAAGGGGCAAGCAGGCGGGGCAGACGGAACCACAGCCGCCGCGGCCGGCCAGGCAATCTGAGACAGGTGTGCCGGGCCCCTTTGTACTCTGATCTTGCAGGGGGCGGGCCCGTCGCAACCGCGCCTCACACGCTCCCGCGCCCTGCTGGCGGGCGGCGGACCGCTAGCGAGCCTTGCACCCGCCGCGTCCAGCCCCGCGAGGCTGGGCGCCCGGAACCGAGCAGTGGCGGCGGCGGCGGGCAGAGGAGGGGCGCCGCGACGCGGCGCCGCAGCAGCAGCTGCCGCCAGCGGCCCCCCCGGGGGGGCGGCGGGCGGCGCCGCGGAGGCCCCCGGAGCGGAGGCCGCGCCGCAGGGGGGGGACAGCGGAGGCCGGCCGCCGTCCCGGCAGTCAGGGGGGTCTGAGCATGGGGGGCGCACGCACGGCGGAGCCCTGCCCGGAGCAGCGGGTGGCCAACCGCCGCCACCGCAGCAGCCGGGCCCGGGCGGCTTCGGGGAAGGGTATGCGGCGCCCGGCGTCCTGCTCGGAGCCGGCGGGGCGGGCGCGCAGGAGGAAGTCAACAGCGGCGGAGCAGCGGGCAGCGGGCGGGCACAGAACAGCCGCGGACACGCCGAGCGGCAGGCTAGCGAGGGGGGGGCGAGGTCCGCCGGCGTTCCCCCGCACCGCGGCGGCGCGCAGCTGCCGCAGGGCCAGGACCTCGAGCGCCTCGTCGCCATGAGGGAGCAGACGCTGCAGCATCTGAACGCAGGCCTGGAGCTAGCCTTCGCGGAGGGGCGTGTCCTCTACCCGCCGGGCGCCGGCCCGTGCCAGGGCTACCGGCCCGTCTTCACCAACCCTTTCCGCGGGGTGGAGTGGGTCCGGGACGACCGACCGCCCGCAGGGGCGGGGCGGGCCAGCGACGATGAGGCCGCAGAAGAGGAACGGGGGGACCCGGGGCGGGCCGAGCTGCGCCCGCCCAGCAAGCGGGCCGCGCCTCCCCTCCTCCCGCAGCGCGACCGGCGGTACCTAGATCGCGTGGAGCGAGAGGAGGCGGGCGAGGACGGCCTTCTGGGGTGGGACGAGCTGGCGCGGCGGGAAGCGCAGCTGCTGCAGCAGCTGCAGGCGCTGCAGGACCAGCGGGGGCAGGAGGGGGCGCGGCCCCAGGCCTGGGCGCGGGGCGCCGACGGAGGCAGCGGCGGGGGCGCAGCGGGCCGCGAGACAGGGGGCCGCGCGCGGCCGGGAATGCTAGCCCTCCACGGGCTGGAGCCGGAGCACCCGCTCGCGCGGCCGGCGCCCCACGGCGGCGACCTGGGTCGCGGCCTGGGGCCCCTCGGCGCCGTCAGGCCGTCGGGCGGAGGCAGCAGCGGCGGCGGTAGCCAGGGGCTCACGCGGGCGCAGCGAGAGCAGGTAGATCTGCGGCTGCTGAGCGTCTACAGCACGCTGCCGGCGGGGGGCCAGGACGCGGCCGTCACCCTGCAGAGCATGCTGGAGACGGCCGCGGAGGTGTTCACCGACCCGGTCCTGGAGGCGCCGCTCCTCGCCAACGCCGTCTGGGACCTCGTGTACCAGGCAGCCCTGGGCCCAATGGACCGCATTGTGCAGATCACAGGTCTAGGTCCGTCTTCAGGTCGCTGAGGTAGCTCTTGACGAGCTGCTCGATTGCGGTGCTGGCGCTCTCTCCGCCCTCGGCGGTGCGCGGCTGGAGCGCTGCGGTGATCTGCACAATGCGGTCCATTGGGCCCAGGGCTGCCTGGTACACGAGGTCCCAGACGGCGTTGGCGAGGAGCGGCGCCTCCAGGACCGGGTCGGTGAACACCTCCGCGGCCGTCTCCAGCATGCTCTGCAGGGTGACCCGCGCCGGAGACCCCCGGCCGTGAGATGCTGAAGGCCCGCAACCCGCGCCAGCTGTCCGAGGCGGCCTACGAGGGCCGCACGCGCTACCACCGCGTGGAGGGGTGGAGCCACGGTGACGGCCACGGCACGGTCATCACCAACACGCTGGATACTTCATGGTCCCCGGGGCCCTACCAGGACTGGACGTTCGAGCCGCACACGGCCCGGGCATGGGAGTACGTAGCCCGGGGCGGACGATGGATGGCATGGCAGGCGAGCAAGGGCTGGCAGCCGGCAGAGGGGTTTCGGGACAACGAGACCCGCATGTGCCTCGAGGCACTTGAGCGCCAGGAGCCTCTGAACGAGGTGTGACTGGGGGGCAGCCGCTAGTAGAGCCATCAAGGAAGGGCAGGGCAGAGACGGAGGTACGGAGAGCCGCCTGAGGCGGGGTGTGTTGGCGGAGGAGGCCCAGGCTGTAGAGTGAGCTGTAAAGAGAAAGCGGAGCTCCACAAGCTAGCCCCTTCAGCCTATTTCCCAAATGAACGTTAGCCCGGGTACGGTGGGAGGCATGGACGCTTCAGGAATAACAATTTCGGAAGTGGCCAGGACGCCCCCGGCATGGGCAGTACGCGCCGAGCGAGAATCCCAGGAGAGGCAGCGCCTGGACTAGTTCATTTATCAAATCAACAGACAACGTTCACTACTAAGCCCGTGACAGGGGCGCTCTAGCTTGCATCCTCAATTCAAAGTCACCCGCCCACCCACCCCTCACATGAACCGCTACCGACACGCGGGCACCAGCTAGCCACCCAGCCTGCCTGGGAGCCTTGTTTCGCTAACACACAACGCCAAACCGGGGCAAGCAGGCGCTCAGTAACGAATATCCACGCTTACACACGACAGCCCAAGCCACACGCCACCTCAGCCCGCGAACACCAGCCAAACAGAACCATCCGGCACACCACGCTCACGAGAGCCGCGGGCGGACCCGGCGGTCACCAACGTGCCGCCCAGGGTCCAGGTAGCGGTTCAACGTGGACAGGCTCCGGATCTGGCCCAGCGCCATTAGCTCCGCCGAGCTGGCGCCGGAGCGGTGCGCCGACTGCAGCGCGCCGCGCCGGAAGCTGTGGCAGGTCTCGCCGTCATCCAGCCCAGCAGCCGCCAGGTGCAGCTGCAGGCGGGCGTACAGAGCCGGGCTGCTCAGAGGGGCATCCTCGAAGCCACGGTGGTCGCGCCGCAGAGGGCGGAACAGGTAACCCCCCGGGGGGCCCCACACGCCGGCGGGTAGCCGCTGTAGCTCAGCCAGGTACACCCACAGCGTCCGCACAAAGCAGAGCTGCGCCAGCGCGCACCAAGCGATCTCCCGGACGGGGGCGCGGCGACCCGGGTACGTCTTGGTGCCGAACTGCGACAGCACCAGCCGCGAGGGAGCGGCCGCGGCACCAAACCCGCCGTAGGCAGCCGCGGTCCGCCCAGGCTCCCGGAAGTCATCCAGCCGCAGCTTTCCGCAGTCCCGGCCGCGCGTGGCGGTCTGCCACATAAACTGCCAGCACAGCAAGTCGCGCAGCAGGACCACGCGGTTGAGCCCGGCAGCCCCCTCAGCCAGCCGCCACAGGTGCGCCACCAGCGCGACATATTTCGCGGGCGACAGGGGCACCGCAGACACCTCCACCTGCCCACGCTCGCCAGCCCCGCGGCTGTAGCCCCGCCGGTACAGCTCCACGTCGGCGGAAGCACAGGGGTTGCCCACACGCCGGACCTCGTCGTAGGTGTCCCCGCGGCCAACCAGCCGGAAGACAGTGGAGAGGAAGGAGAGCTGGCCCAGCACCGCGGAGGCACTGGGCTCACCACCACCACGCCCGGGGTGCGCCACCAACCAGTGCTGCTGCAGGTACACCAGAACCTGGTCAGGCGTGCAATCCACCAGAGTCCGCCCACCACCGTACGGCGCCAGCCACGCGCCAAACTCGCGGGCGGCCTGCTGCTGACGCGCGCGCGTGTCGTCCACCACGGCCCGGGCCTGTACGGAGGCAACGGCCTCCACCCCCGCAGCCATGTAGCTCGCGACCGCAGCGGGCGCGGCGGCCGGACCGGCGGCAGGCAGGAAGAAACCCGCCAGCCGCCGCGAGGAAAGCCCGTTATCCGGCACCTGCGAGGTAGAGCGCGGTTAAAAGGTACCGCCAAGGCCAACCCAGCAGCACGCACCTGCTGGACGGTCACCCCGCCCCCCACGGCAGCTGCCGGCGCAGCCTGTAGGAACAAGGGCAACTCTGAGCTCCTCCCCGCCGGCACACAAACACCACCACCCCGCGACGCACCGGCCGGGCGAAAAGACGCGTGGGGGAGGCGGGAACGCCAGCCCCGCGAACACCCTGCAGGACTCGGCGGTCAGGCAGCGAGCTGGTAACGTTATCCACGCGAACTTACCGACAAGGGAGAGAAACGCCACCGCAACCGCACCGCAGGCGGAGGACATGCAGGCCGGCCCCAGCACAGCGTTACCTGCGGTCCACCGCCTGTCAGCATAGACTATGGCACCCAGCGCGCAAAACAGCTCACCAGAGGCTCGGGGAGCTCGCGATTCACGCTCGCGGAGGCGCCGAGCGAGCTGCTCGCCCCAGGCGCAAAGTGGGGCCCGGAGGCGGGCCCGGAGTACAGCGAGGCCATACACCGTACCCGAAGGCTCAAAACAGGCGGAGGAGGCCCAGGCTGTAGAGTGAGCTGTAAAGAGAAAGCGGAGCTCCACAAGCTAGCCCCTTCAGCCTATTTCCCAAATGAACGTTAGCCCGGGTACGGTGGGAGGCATGGACGCTTCAGGAATGCGGGGCCGATCGCACTTCAGGCTAGTTGGTGCGCTGGTTTCAACGGGTTCCTCTGTATGTACCTACTTTTCTGCCTGTTGAACAGCATTGGGCGCCACCGTTCTGATTAGGTGATGCGCCTGCTAGTCCTGCTACTGAATTGACATCAAACCTGCCTAACCTGCCTATGAAACACATCTCTGCGCTCAGTGACATGCGTACGGCTAGCAAACTCTGCCAGGTGTGATGGTCAGGGGAGTGACCCGAGAACCCGAGAAGGGACCACCTGTAATCCTCACTCACTCGGCACCCGAGAAGGGACCACCTGTAATACTCACTCACTCGCGGCACTGGTGCGCGCCATTCGTAAAGTTACATCGCGCCCATGCGAAAAGTTTCTCACACAGTTTAAGTCTCGGGCTAGCCCAAGCCGGACGTTTGTGCTGCCGTCCTACTTGAGTCAAGAAGGCTTGCCCGCTTCCATCATTTCGTAGCCATAAATTGCAGCACTTGACAATCCACAATCTCCACCACAAATCTTAAATGATGACGGGCCTGGAGGCTGTCAGTGAATGGACCGCCGCAATGAAGGGCCGCGAGGATTTCCTGGACAGCGGGGGCCTCCAGCAAGCTGCGCATGTCTTCAAACAAGCCATCGCTGATTCGTTCGAGGTGCGCAATGACAATGAGACGTGGTCCGAACGCCAAACCCGACACCGCCCTCCCCGCCCTCACCCTCTGAACGCGCCCCGCGTCACGGGCCGGCGCAGCAGCTCGTGCCGCTCTGCCGCCTGCTGCGAAACTGTGTCCCGCTGGGGCCGCCAGCGGTGGATGCACTCCTGGAGGAGGACCTCGTCGGCGCCGCCTGCCAGCTCGTGTGCTCCTCCACCCGAGCGCGCGGCAGCAGCAGCAGCAGTAGCAGCAGCAGCAGCAGCACCCGCAGCACCCGCGCCGCCATCCCCCCAGAGCTTGCCGCGCAGCTGGAGGAATCTACGCTGCAGCTGCTGGCAACTGCCACGCAGCTCCTCGCCAACCTGGCCAACTCGGGGCCGGCGGGGGCTCGACGCAAGTCCATGGCGGGTACCGGAGCCGTGCGTGCGCCCTCCCGTCGTTACCGCACCTCGTGCCGCCGTTGCTGCGGCCCTCGCCTCGCCCGCGTCACTTTTGGGAGTGAGCCATCGCACCCCTGCCCCATCGCGCAGAGTGTGGCGGAGCTGCTGCAGGATGCCGTGCATGCTGGCCGCGCTGACGACGGGGGCTG
The DNA here is from genome assembly GCA_016834605.1 of Chlamydomonas incerta. NCBI lineage: Eukaryota > Viridiplantae > Chlorophyta > Chlorophyceae > Chlamydomonadales > Chlamydomonadaceae > Chlamydomonas > Chlamydomonas incerta. The sequence continues at coordinate 26,562 of JAEHOC010000101.1, forward strand.
CCTGTACGGCGCCGGTGCGGCGGCATAGGCTCTGGCGCTGGAGATCCCGGACCCGATGCAGATACAGCAATGCGTGTAGCAAAATGGTTGCCAGTGAATGCAAATGCAGGACGCCGTCTCATTTTGCCGTGCCGGCTCTGAACTGTGGTGTTCGCAGCCTGCTTGTCGCCCGCTCGTTGCGCGCCGGCCCGTGCTTGCGGGGCGCGGGGCGGCCCCAGTCCGCAGGCGAGGGCGGTCCGAGCGCATGCGGTGGCGCGGTCAGGCACTCCGCGCGCTGGCGTTGGCGCGGCAGACTGGACCGGGGCCTGGACCGGGACCGGGACCGGGGCCGGACGACATGTAGGTGGACCCGGCACACGCAGCGGGCCCAGCGCCTCGCGGCGGTCGCGGAGCCCTGCTGCCCAGCTGCCGCCGCCGTCCCCGCAACTCCCGTCGCCCGACTGGTCATCGCGGAGCAGCTACCGCCCGGCACCCGCGCCCGTACCGGCAATCCTGGTAGATCCGCAGTCGGCTTTGGGGCGGCGTGGCCCTCAGGAGACACCCGTGCCGTCGGGGCCACGGGCTCTGGCCTGCGGGCTGGTTTCCTGCTGCCGCCGGCTGGGCGGCGGCCGTCGCCTTCGCTGGCTGGAGCGGCCGGCGGCGCTGCTGCGCGTGTGAGCAGCTCTCTGGCTGCAGGAGGCCCGCTTGGCGGTGGTGGCGGCGAGCCCGGCGGTGGTGCTTGGGCGGCTGGGGTGGGCCCCGACCTGACGTGGGTGGTGACGTGGAGTGTGACTAAGGGGCCATCATGTCCGCGGCGACTGGCTGACCACGATGAGGCGCCCAGCCCTGGCACTAAGTTCGAGGCTGTCCTGCAGCAGGCGCTGTGGGATGCGAGTGATCAGTACACGGTGTGCTGTCGTGGCACTGCCTCTGATCCTGAGGTCCCTCCGTGGTGACGTTTGCGCCTGGGAGCGGGACTGGGTGGCGGACGGTGGCCCTGCGGTGTGGCCCCACGGGTAGCAGCTGCCTGTGCTCCCGGACCTGCATGGGACCTGGAGCTCGCGACGGCGTCTTGCATTCGCATTCACTAGCAAGCACTTCGATAATGGGACCTGGTTTGCAGTGTGTTCGTGCGGGTGTGCGCCGGCGGTGGTTCCCGTTCTCGCGGTGGTTTGGGCTTGGGTGCTGGGTTCCCGTGTTTCTCCTTTCTGTTATTTTTCCTGCTGTGTCCCTTTGGCGTCGATGCTCTGTTTTGTGATTTCGGTGGTTGCTTCGCCTGTTTTTGGGGCCCCGGTCTGCACCTGCTTTGGGGTGCTCTTGGGTTTCAGTGGCTGGGGCTGTGGTCTCTGGCTATCTGCTTGCTCACGTTGCAGATTGCGTGCCGGTGTGGTGCTGTGCCTTTCCCGTTCCTTCTCCTATGTTTGTAGCCACTACCTCAGAAACAAATGTGCTGCCAGGTGCTGCATAGGACATGCCCCCACGCCAGCTGGCTCCTCCACCTTTAGCTATCAACCGCAAATCCTGCGCAGAGCATTTCATCAACCGCATGAGTCTTGACCATAGTACCGTGTGATGGCCCGGTCGTCGCTCTCAAGCGCCGCAGCCAGCAGATTATTGCTAGCCTGGAGCACTCGACGGCGTCTTGCATTTGCATTCACTAGCAAACATGTATGTCGAGCCTGGGGTTGGGACTTGGGAAGGGAGCTAAGGGAGCATAGGCGACGGGACACGTTGCGGGTCACAGGCGGTACGTGCACTTGTATGGAGGTGCAGCACAATTACACGGTTTGGAGAGCACTTCATCAGATGGAGTGATTGACGGAGGGATGGCCGCGAGGCCGAGACCCACGTCCAGGGCGGGAAAGTTCGTCCCCCTCCGCCCGCCAGTCCGCACCGCTGTGCAGCCAGTGCCCACCTGGGAAGAGCAGCGGCGTTTTACCTTGCGCAATGGGCCAAAGCGGAGCTCAGGCGTTAGGGCCGTAGGAGGGTGCGCAATCCTTGACGGCGTGGCGGGCACTTGCCTTGGACCAGCTTGGAACAGCTCTCAAAACCGCATCGTCCCAATCGACGGCCGCACGCAGCCGGGGCAGCACGGGCACTTGCCGTGGCGGGCGAAGGAGTCCTCGACCGAGTGCGCAGGTATACATTGGAATACATGAAGGTTCAAATTATCCCACTACTTTTCGGCGGCTCAATCGTTAGCCGTCGCCGCGCGTGAGGGTGTGACGCGCGCTGTCTGCGCGATGCCTAGCCTGGGGGTTTTATAAATAATACACAGTTAATAAGAAACAACACATATTGAAGCACATAGCATCAGAGGCGTCTGGACGTGTGACGGATTCCTTGGCCGGCGACGGACTCCGTCTGCTGGCGGGCGCAGCCCAAAAAAATCTTATCTTCGACCGCCCTGGTCGACATACAACACAAGTCGAATGTTATATTGAGGCATGCACACTGCCTTGCGCCATTTGACTGACTTGATTACTTGCGTGTCTGCTTGCATTCTTCAATTACAAAGCTCTTTGACCGAACGCGCGCGACTGCCCCCTTGAGGGCGCAGCAATCATGCCATCACAGCACTTCCTGCTGCTGGTGTCGGCAGTCGTCGTTACCACGTTGCTCGCGGCCCAGGTCTCACTCGTGAATGGACAGCCCAGCGGAGCACCGAGCGCGTTCTCCACGGGCCTACAGCTGCCCAACACCACTGAAGGTCTGGGCCTTGGCAGGACACGAAACTGGCTTGAAAGGTGAGCGCTGCAGTTCTACGGCCGTTGGGCACGGGCTGGCGCACCCGGGAGTCCATCATCGGGCTGCTGGGCTTGGCGTATGCCTCTGGGCACCGGTGTTGACCCCGATGTAAAGCTACGACGTCGTGGATCAAAGGCTCGTGCTCGGTGTATGTTAGTTCATTTGGGCACGCCGGCACGCACCAGGGCTCTGGGTGCCGTCCCCCTGCGTCCTCCAGCCAAGCCTCCAGCTCAGCAGCGCCTCCCATGACTCACCTCCTCCATTTCAACGGGGTGCTCCTGCCTCGCTCCCTCTACTCCCTCCCTGCCTCCTCCTCCTTTTCTATTGGTTGCGTCACTGTATGTGCGTGCCCCTCGCGCCTTCTCGCGCCTGCCCGTCGGCAGAAACGCGCAACGACGCGACCCAGCCATACCCCTGGTGTTTGCATAGTTCATGGACGTGCCTCCCATCCACTGCATTGCTGATTTGGGTCTGCCTGCCTCCGGCTGGCCGCTGCTGGGACTGGCAAGATAGAGCAGGCAACCCTGTTTCCTAACGACACTTACACGGCCGGATAGTCTACAATCTACGGCGGCGCGCACGCCTCGCGCAAACCCCGATCTCCCTGACGTGTGTGTGACACGCAGGTACGGCGCCATCAAGGCCCGGGACTCCTTCGATTGGTGCAGGATCCCGGGCGTCATTCGCGAACCCAGCGACCAGTCGGGGTGCCCCGCGTGCTTTGCGTTTGCTGGAATCCACGCGATTGAAGCACTGCTGTCCATCAAGCGTGGATCGACAAACGCTGTGGCTTTGGAGGAGCTGCAAGCCATGCTGTGCGCCGCTGAGGATGTGGCGCAGCAGACCTGCGTCAGCGCTTCGGGCGGCTGGGTGGACGACGTTTACCGGTACGCCATGAAGACCAACCTGGTATCTGAACAGGACTGGCTAACATTGAGCGGATACACAGGTGAGGCCTGGGGCGACAATGGCGGGTGGCAGCATTGGCCTGGGGCCAGGAAGCGGGGGCAGCGTGTGTGTGTGTGTGGGGGGGGGGTAGTTTTCTCCAATTCCCAAATCAACCATTTCCAACCCAAAACCCATGTGCGGAGGAGAGCGGTATAGGGGGGGGGGGGCGTGCAGATGCCGTGTGTTCATGCGCTGAGCCCGCACGATTATTCGGCAGCACGTCCACCCTGCATATCATGGTCTACACATCACTACCACCGATAACGCAATCGCTCGGGCCCCTCTCGCTGACAGCTTAACATGCACGAGCGCACGGTGCCTGTGAGCCCTTGAGCCCTAGCTGAAATAACTAAGGGATACACAACCATTGCAGTATTAATGCTGGGGGCAACTCAGAAGCACGAAATTATGCCACGGATGAGAACTTCTCGCATTCGCAGCAGCCTGCTCAATCCAATCGCACAGTTAGATCTCGATATGAAAACAAACACGCAGCTCAAAGAACTCCCAGCACCGGTCGGCTCGGCGACAGCTCTGGCTGCGTGCGACAGCTCCGGCTCCTCCGCCGACTTCGGTGGAGCCCTGCGGTTGACACACGCTGCTGTACGCCGTTGCTGGGCCCGGTGTGCGACTTCAATCCTAGCCGCTGTGCCTCGGCATATGCCTATGCCGCGGCGCTCGGAGGTCGGGTGAGGCTGGCGCCGGAGCAGCTTACTGCATGCCCAGATGGCATGACACCGAGACTCACCCCTGCTTTCACTTGCCCTATACAGACTCCACGCCCATCAAGGAGCAGACGTGCAGGGCACTGAAGCGCTCACCACCACCTTCGTCGGTCGGCTCATCGGCTGTGGACGGCGCGGCGCGTCCGCTGCTCAACCGGATTGCAGGTTGGGAGGATGTGCCCGGCTCCGTGCCGGCGCTGCGCAAGGTGCGGACAAAGGCCCAAGCCAGCACGCCTGGTCCGCATGTCGCATCCATCTGGGTCGCGAGCGGCCGCTGCGTACATTATGATGCTCGGCTCTGGCAGCTCGAGCCTGCGAACGCATGCACCGCGTCATTAGACACCTTCCCCCGGCGTTTCTGCTGCTCACACCATGCCACACCAACCCCCGCCTGCGTGGCCCCCGCCGCCCCGCTGCCCCCCCCCCCCGCCCTCCAGGTGCTGGCCAACCAGCCGGTGGTGGCGCTGGTGCACGCCAGCGCCGACTGGGGCCCGCTCACGGCCTCCAACGACCTGTTCAACGGCAGCTGCTCCGACGACATTGCGGACGCCAACCACGCGGTCGTCATTGTCGGGTGAGGAGCGGGGCGGGATGGGTCGGGGCAGCAGCGGCAGCGGCGCAGCGCGGATGGGTCCAGGCAGCGACGGTAGGGTAGAGCGGCGCCGAGTGTGCGATCTGGGTCAGCTCACGGGGTCAGCTACTGGCGGGCGTTGTGAGCTTTGGAAGTCAGCAGGCGCGCAGGCACATGGCGTGCACGTCACCACGCACGGACACAGCGCATGACACGCCCGCATGCTTTGCTGCTGCGGGCCGCCCACCCAACCCGCCCAACGCGCTGCTTACTCGCTGCTGCCCACCGCGCTTCCGCTGTTGCCCGCTGCTGCAGGTACACGGCGGACTATTGGGTGGTGAAGAACTCGTGGGGCACCAAGTGGGGCCTCAAGGGCTTCATGCGGCTGCCGCGGCTGCTCAACGACAGCAACAACCCCTGCGGCCTGCTCAACGCCCTCACCTACCCCGTCATCGACGGAGGTGAGCCAGCTCCAGGGTAGGCCGCACGGCCCTCCTCGCGCCATGCATGCGCTCTACGGCATGCGCACACATGATGATGATGGCGCCATGACAGGCGTGTCGACCGCGTTGATTCATGGGCCAGGGGTATAGTTCCGATGAAAACAATGGGTGTCTCCTGCATGCATGCTGACTCGCGCCCCGCCCGCCCCCACCCCCAGTCAACCCGGCGCGACGCGGAGAGCTCGTCAGCCAGGGTGAGCGCAGCATACCCGGCGGGTGGTGGCGGCGGTGGCAATGCCGGTAATGCTTGGCGCCGGTGCGCGCCCGGGAACAGCACACATGCAGTAACAGCACTGCGGCAAGGGGCGGGTCACTGGCAAGATGGCGTGAATGCATGCGACTGATTGCGTGACCAGCCGCCGCCCGCGGGGCTACCATCAGCGATTCTCCTCGGCGGGTGCTGAGCCTAGCTGAGCTCTGCCCCGCGTTGAACGCTCCGCCCACCGCAGCATTCTGCTCCAAGGTGGTCAAGATCGCCGACAACACCACCAGCCTTAACAGCCTGCCGGCCTCCTTTGCCCGGCCCGGCGCCAGCAACATCACCGCCGACGACATCCTCCGCGTCAACAGCCACCTGCCCCAGGTGCGGTTGATGAGTGATGTGGTGCGGCATACTGGATTGTCGGGCGGTATGCATTCTGGCTGCCAGCTCTGTGTTATAACCCTGTGTGTGGCGGTGTGTGAAACTGCCCCAAGGGCGAGAGGCGCCATTCGTACAGCCCAAGAACAGACGCTCGAGATGTTTGGGATTACTCGAAAACACCATTCCTCCCGCCACACCTTCCGCTGTCCTCAGGGCACGAACTACTCTGAGCCCATCCAGCAAGGCACCAACATCTACATCCCGCCCTGCTCGCGCGGCGTGCCCAAGCCGCCCAAGCCCGAGGTGTGCACGAGCGGGGCCGCAAGTCGCCTTCAAGCAACAGCAGACGGGTTATGCAGCAGCAGCGACTGCTATACCCCCAGCATGCCCCCAGCATGCCCCAGCATGCCGCCTGCTCCGCCATGCTTCGAATCAGCTAGCCATCACGCGCCCTGGCCAATGACGATGGATGGGTCGCCACCCCCCGCCTGTCTGCGTGTGTTGAACGTGCGCACGCACACACGCCAAGTGTCTAACCACCCACCTGCTTCACTCCTCACACGTGCGGTACGCCGCGTACAGGCGTCCTGCGGCACCACCTACCAGGTCAACGCCCTCTTCCCTCCGCCGGCGCCCCCCATGCCTGCTGGCGGCGGCGGCTCCCGGCGCTCGGCGCTGCTCAGCAGCGCGTTCGGCGCTTCCGCCGCGGCGGACGGTGTCGCTGTGGTCAACGCGTTCGAGGCGGGCGGCGTCGCGGGCCTGCTGGCGCAGCAAGCGGTGTCGGAGCGGATGCGGCAGCAGGACGAGGCGGCGCAGGCGGCGCTAGTCGCCAACTATGATGCGCAGCGCGAGGAGCGCAGGCGCCGGCTGCTGCTGCAGGAGCTGGCGCGGGAGCGGGAGCAGGCGCTGGAGCTGGAGGCGGAGCAGGAGCAGGAGCTGGGGCTGCAGCAAGGAGGGAGCACGAGGGCGCTCCTGCAGAGTAGGTCGCGGGGAAATAGGTGGGGGTACTGAGGGACCGGTGGCTCGGCAGCAGGGACATGCTCGCATGCACGCCTTTTAGGCTCGCTCGGGGGGGGGGGGTGAGGTTGCCCGTGTAGAGCGATTCCGCCCCGGCGGGCGACACGCTCCGCTTCAGCAGTCGGCACACCTGGGGCAGGACCTCGCGCTGCCGCCTGCTGCTGTAACTGCGCACCCCGACCCTCATGCACAGGCGAGACTGACGACGGGGGAGTTACCCTCGACGACCTGTTAGGCCACCCGCCGCCCAGCCCGCCCAGCCCACCCGCCCAGCCCAGCCCGCCCCCCTCGCCGGCGCCGCCGCGGCCGCCGCCGCCGCCCGACCCGCTGGACAACCTGCGCGCGCTGGATGCGCACTTCGAAGAGGACTTTGAGGCGCTCACGCGCAACATCACGGGCCACAGGCAAGCTGGCGCAGACCGCTCGCATGCTGTGCTGCCTGCGGGCACACATACGTAACTGCCCGTGCATGCAGCTGTGGCATGCGGCCATCCAAAAGCAACCGCCGCGCCGGCCTGCGCGAGCCGGCGGCTCTCGCTCCCTCCCCTCCTGCTGCCGCTCACGCTTCCTACCGCCGCCTCACTCACTGCCTCCTCGCCCCCGCTTGCTTATCATCACCGCCGCCCGCTGCAGGTACCCGGCGGCGCCCACCACCTCGGACGACCTGCTCGCGCCGCCCAACCGGCTGCTGCTGCTGGACGCCGCGCTGCCGGTGCTGCTGGGCCCGGACGGCGCGCCGCTGGTGGCGGCGGCCCGGCGCGGCGGCGGCCCGCGTGCTGGTGGTGGGGCACCGCGACTTCGTCACGGGCGCGAACAGTACCTTCAACGCCAGCGCGCCCGCCGCCAGCAACTCCCCGGCCGCGCGGCTGCTGTTCAACGCGCTGGGCTGGCTGTCGGCGCCGCTGGAAGCCAGCGTGGATCTGGATCTGGACGAGACGGTGCGCCTGCCGAACGTCCTGGTGTACCGCGACGGCGTCCTGGACGCCGATTGGGTGCTGTACAACACGCTGAACGGGCTGCGGGCTGCGAAGGCGGCGGCCATGCGCGGGCGGTACTACACGGCGGCCGGGCGGCTGCGGCCGGGCGCGGATGCGGACGACGCGGCGGCCGTCAACTACACCGCGGGGCAGGTCGAGGCGGGCGACTACGGCGGGATGGAGTGGGGCGTGAAGAGCGGCTTCCCCACTGACGTGCTAAACCTGCCTGCTGCCGACGCGAGCGGCGACTACGGCAGCTCGGGGGACTACGGCAGCGGCGGCAGCAGCGAGGATGGGGAATACGGCAGCAGCGACTACGCCAGCAGTAGCAGCGGCGGCGACTACGCCGGGGGCGCCGACTACGGCGACTACTCGACAAACTTCGTCAAGTACACGTACCAGGTGGCGGTGGTGTTCAGCTCGCAGGTAGGCAGGGGGGGGGGGCGCGGGGCGCAGAGGGGCGCAGAGGAGGAGGCGGAGCAGGCGCAGGGGCACAGGGGGGGCGGGCGAGCGGCGGGCGAGCGGCGCGCGGCGCGCGGCGCGCGGTGGATGGACAGCAGGCGAGGGCTGCCTTGGGGCAGGGGCTGCAGGCCGACAGGAAGAGCAGTCCTGAGGGGCAGACGCCCGACCCTTTACATAGGCATCGGGGTTAAGGGTCGGGCGTCTGCCCCAGGCATTGTTGTCTGGCCCTGTAACATCGAAACCGCTGCCATAGGGGAGGCGCATGGCGGATTGCCCGGGTTGGTGGGCGCGTGTGGCATGCCATGGTGCGTGCACGTTTCCTCCACGCACACCCGGTCCGCTCCGCCTTCCTCCACGATCTCAACGCCTTGTTGCGTGTGCTCAACCAACCCACGCCACTTGCCCGTTCGCCCGCAGTCCATGCCGAAAGCCTTCCTCGACGCGTTGACGTCATTCGTGGATGGCGGCGGCGGCCTGATTGTGGTGCACAACCGGGAGCTGCAGCCGATGCCCTACCTGGGTTGGCGGTACGCCGGTACACGGAGCTGGGCGGACTACTACTCGGTCAACCGCCTGCTGGGTCCCATGGGTGAGCGGGGCAGGCGTCTGTAGCGCAGGGGTTCAGGGCGCACGGGCTGCGGGCTCCTCGACAGGACCGGACGGCAAAGGCACCTGCTGACGTATGCAGCTTGTGGGCGCGGACTGAGGGAGGTAGGGAGGGAGCAGCCACCAAGCCAGCGACCGCAGAATCAGGCTCGGGCAGAAGCAGAGGCGCTGGGTGGGTCCCGCCGCCAGATCCAGGACGTTTGAGCGCTGCTGGGCGTGGCCTGCTCCGCCCCACCCCAGCCGTCTGCCCCTGCTTCGCGCGCTTCTCTCTCACCACGGTCTTTGCAACCCCACTTCGCCCGCGCTTACGGTACTTGCCCACCCGCCGCACGCACGCAGGCATCATGATCACACCCACACCCATGGAGTACGCAGCGGTGTGGCGGCCGGGCCTACCCGTGCCGCACCCGCCGCCGCGGGCCTACAAGCTGCTGAACGCGCAGTACGCCGCCGACGCGCTGCGGCTGGGCGGCTACCTGAACCGGAGCACGGGTTCAGACGGTGGGTGCAGTGCAAGGGCAAGGCCAGCTCCAGATGTAACAGAGCCAGCGTAAGCTTCAAGCTATACCTCTCTGCTTCATCCCGCCGTCGTGCTGTCCTGAGCGTTTGCAACTCCTGTGCATGCTCCCGTGCGCAGTTCCTCTGGATGCAGACCAGCTCAACAGCACGGAACACGCACTTGGTGAGGCGGTGGTATCGTTGCCCCGACTCGGGATGGAGGGGTCCATGCCCTGAGCTCCTGACCTGTCCGGTCGCTGCTGCGTTCTCTCTGCGTCCTGGAGCCTCCCGCTTCCCGCTGTCGCGCACCGCCATGCTCCTGCCCCTCACCGCCACCTATCCACCCCACATTCTGCCGCGCTCACAGTAGTTTTGCGCGCCCCTGTTTCATTGCCTGACGCCTGTCCGGAGCGAGGCCGCCGCTGCTACCGTATCTAACCCCCCATCGCCGCCGCCTGCTGCTGCGGTGCACCCAACGCTCGCAGCCAACGCAACGCTGGTCTACGCGGTGGCTATGCTCAATCGCTCATCCTCGCGCTACCCAGCGCTGTGGGCGGGGCTGTCCGTCCCCCTGCGACCGCCCTCGCCGCCCACGCGCCCACCCCCGCCGCCGAAAGGTAAGAGCCCTGCCAGCAGCCGGGCGCGCTGCCGGCCATTGCCACCCCTGCCTCGCCCTGCTTGCCCTCCACGATGGCCCAGCTGCCCACGCTACGGGGCCCCTCACCTGCTGCAACACCGCCCACACCACCACCCGCCGCAACAACACCCCTGACCCCGCGCTTGCCCGCGCTCGCGCCGCCCCGTCTCGCTCGGACACTAACGGTCGGCGTCACGCACCTGACCCCGCGCTCGCCCCGCGCTCGCCCCGCCCCCGCCCCCGCCCCTCCCCCTCCTCCCCCCGCAGGTCCGCGCAACAGCAGCATCGGGCCGCTGTTCACCTCCTTCCTCCAAAGCCAGTGGCTGGAGGCGCTGGACACGGAGCTGGAGGACTTCGACGTGCGCTGCCCCGGCCGCGCGCACGTGACCCGCTTCCGCGGCCGCGCCTGGAGCACGGAGGACTACCGGCCCTGGGGCGCCACGGAGGCGGGCATGCTGGTCACGGTGAGCTGCGGGGGGCGGGCGGGGTTGTGAATACCAGCCCAAGCTAAACCAACCTAACTAGGACTAAGGGGGGCATCGGCTTGCATTCACCCCCCTCAGCGTACTATCCAGTGCGTACTGCTGGGTGGCGCGCTTATCCCGCGTCCCCTGGCATCCCCAGATCCGCGTTGCCGCCCAGGACGCGCTTCGCGCCCCACCGGCCCTCCCTGCCCGCTCTGCCCCCTTGCCACGTCTGCCCCCTTGCGCCCTGGCGTGCGCACGCACCGCCGTACCCGCGCAGGAGTTTGTGATGGTGTGCAGCGACGGCACGCAGCTGCCCATCGGCCACACCACGGCGCCGTACACGTACGAGCAGATGACGGCGGTTCCCAAGCTGCCGGCGAAGAACGCGGGCTGGATCCCCAGGTGCGTGCGCCCGGGGCGTGTAACTAATAGGGGTGACACCGCTGCTGTCGGTTGGGTTGCAAACTTCCAGCCGCTTGCCCCCCCCCCCACGCCCTTCGGCGGGCGCGGCCGCCGCGGGGCCCTACATGCCTCACGCCGACGACCGGCGTCGGTTGCCCCGCCCCGTGCAAGGGCTGCCCCGCCCCTGCACCTCCTTGCCTGGTCGCCAATCTGACCCATGCACCCACGCCTTGCACCCCGCCTCAGCCGCTCGGGATACAAGAAGATCCGCGAAGCCACCGGGGACGACAACGCGGCGCCCAAGCGCTTCGTGTCATTCGGCCTGGACTGGGAGGAGCCCGAGTGCCGGGGCGGCTACGATGCCGCCCGCGCGCAGGCGCACGGCGGCGACCTGGACGCCGGCGTCGGCAAGCCCATCCAGCTGTTCTTCCGCTGCAACGGCACCGGCGCCTACACCACCTTCACCGCCGGCATCGGCCTCACCACCTTCAACCCCTTCCTCGGCCCAGACAATTACAACCCCAATTGGTGCGTGCGTGCGGTGGCACCCGCCGATGCATTGCATATCGTTTCTTCCACTGCACTGCCCACCCGGGGACTTGGGGGGGGGTGTAAACACCAGCCTAATCTAAACCAAGCTAGGGGGTATGGTATGTGTTCTTGCTCCTTCGAATGTGCTCACTTACATCTTGGTTTTCTTCCTTTCAATCTATCAGGTGGCACTTCATCGTGCCTCCGGGTGAGAACACCACCACCAGCCGCACCATCTACGGCCTCAGCCAGCTCCACGCCAAGGCGCAGTTGGAGGAGATGCCCGGCTACCGCACCTGCCCGCCCGGACAGGTGCGGCCCCCTGCTGTGTCTGCTGCGCGGCGCTCATGCACCTTGCTTGCCGGGCGGCTGCCGTTTGCAACGTGCTGGCTTGTCTGCCTACAGTCGACTGCTGTAGCTGCTGTAGCTGCACGTCTTTCGGCTACGCTGCGGCGGCATTGATCACGCACCCGACCGCGTGTGCGCACGGGCATGCCCGCTCTTGCGGCCTGCGCCCTGGCGCGGGCGTGGCGTGGCGTGCCATCCGACATACCGTACGTGACTGCTACTGCCGTGCGTGCTGCTGCTGCCGTGCTGCTGCTGCCGTGCTGCTACTGCCGTGCGTGCTGCTACTGCCGTGCTGCTACTGCCGTGCAGGTGGTGTCGGGCATGCGCGGCAACCTGCTGCTGCCGCCGGTGGTGGACTGGGCGCGGCAGTACAAGGACGCGTACGACCTGGTGTCGCCGGACGGCTACATCATCAACCCAGGTGGGTGTAGTGGGTGGTTGGGAGTGTGGATGGGCGGGCGGGCGGGTGGGCGGGTGCGCGCAGCATGGCCGCCCACCCGCCCACGCGGCCTACGGTGCCGCTACGTACGCTGAGCACATCCACCACCACTACCACCACCACCACCACTGCCACCACCACCGCCGCCTCCAACACCACCTCACACCTCACACCACACCACCACAGGCTACACGGTGATGCTCAGCGTGCTCAACGTCTTCTGCACCACCCGCGCAGCAGGTGCGTGTGAGGTAGCCAGGGGCACTAGGGGCCCCGGGCGGGTGCTCCACGAGGCGGCGATCGTTACGATCCTGGACCCCTTCACGACCATGGTAACTATCCCCGGCGTGCGCCCCGTCCAGCTGCCGCGTGCTGGACCCCGCGCATCACCCACCCCCCATCACACGTATGAGAACAGCCGTCCTATTCACTTCCGAATGCCACCCGCCACCCGCATTCTGCAGGGGCTAAGCCTCCCGAAGCCAAGCCGTCTGCCCCTCCTAGCGGTGGTGAGTACGGCACCGTACCGTAGTATGAGTACGGCACCGTAGTTTGAGTACGGCACCGTAGTTTGAGTACGGCACCGTAGTAGGATAGGTTGTGGTGTCCCCGACTGGCGACTGGCGACTGGCTGGGCGGCGGGCCCTACCTATGCACCGATTCCTGTGGCCCTCCAAGCGGTGATGGGTACGGCCCGTGGCGGTGCACCGTGCCACACACCAGGGGTCTTGGCGGCACGTCCACCCACGCGCGAGTGAAGGTCCAAGGCGCGCATGCAAGCAAGCTCGCCGCCCGCCCACCCAACAATCCATGCGCACGCACACAGGTGCGCCAGCCAGCGACGGCGCGCTCGCGGGCGTCTCCAGCCTGCGGGTGACCCGCAGCACCATCAAGCATACGGTGCTCAGCAGCAACACCACCCGCCTGAGCTGCGGCGCCGCCGCCGTCATCACGGGCGTCGTGGCGGCCCAGGCCGGCCCCTACGCGGTGGGTGTGCTAGGTCAGGTACTGGGTGCAGCCGGCGGGCGCCGGTCCAGCCAGCGCAAGGGCGGGCGGGTGTGGGGCTGGAGCGCAAGGAAAGGGGAGCGCGCGGGCGGTCGAGGGCTGCGCCGGCGGCGCCGGGGCACCACGCAGGCTAGGCCGCTACGTTGGGCACCCGCCAGTACGGCCGCTTGCCTTCCGGGGGTGTTGCGCCCACCATCCAGCAATCTCAGGCATGCGGCCGAGCCCAGCGCGCCGGCTGCATGCCCGTGCCGCCGCCACCTACACCACCCCCTGCCGTGTTGTACAGCGCACCCATCAACGCTACGACCGATCAACGCTGCAGCGCTGCTACTGCTTGCTAGCTGGGGTAGTGCGTGCCCTTTGATTGCCGCCAACGCGCCGTGCGTGCGCCGCTGCCTTCCCTCACCACTCTGCAGCTGGACTTGTCGATGATCGGCATCCGCTGCTCCGACGGCAACTCAAAGTTCGAGGGCGCGGTGCCGAGCGCGAGATCGGTCGACAGCACCGCCGCCAACGACGACACTTCATCGCTGTTTGTGGACAACCCCTGCATCTCCGGCTTTGACGCAGTGCGGCCCATCGGCGGTCAGGGCATCGCTCTGGACAAGTGGGTGTGCATGTGTGGACTTGCGGACGGCGGTTGGTTTGTTTCACCGTATTGTGGGCCGGCCTCCTAGTGCTGGGCATGTGGACTTCACCTTGGTATGGCACGAGGCCGCTGCTTTGGTGGTGCTGGGGGATAAATGCTGCTGCGGCGGCGCTCCTTCGTTACTGTTCCGCATGGCCCCGCACGCCTGCTGCGCTGCCTCCATCACGCGTGCGTGCCTGCCTCCGCCCGCACAGGTACGTGCGGGGCAGCCCGGTGCTGGGCGTGGGCGTGGGCGCGGTGGCGGTGCGCTGCTCGCGCTCGCTGAGCACGGACGGCGGCAACAAGCGCGGCAGCCCCTGGACGCGCATGGGGCCGCAGGTGCTGGTCAACACCACGTACGGCCAGCCCGGCCTCGCGTACAGCCTGACGGAGGCCAGCGTGAACACGCCCGAAGCGGTGTGCGCGGCGGGCCACGTCGTCATCGCCATTAACGTCACGGTCGCGAAGATGATGGTCACGTATCTCAATGTGCGCGCGCGGCTTCCGGATGCTTGGGGCGTGGCGTGGTGGGGCGGGATGTGGTGGGACGGGACGGGGCGGGGCGGGGCGGGGCGGGGCGGGGCGGGGTTGGGTCCGCCGGCGCAGCTGCCTGCTGCCTTTGGCGTGAGCGTGTGAATTGCGTTGGGCTGTGGCTTTGCGGCGGGTGCCGGTGCGGGTGCGGGGTGCCGCTTGCGCGCCGCGCGCTGCCGCTGACACTTCTGCTCCCTCTGCGCGCTGCGTCACCTGCAAGCTGCTGCGAAGAGGCCAGCACATTCGCTGCGGTGCGGCTCTCTCAATGTCAAGTCCGTCCGCACCCGCTACCAATCGACCAGTGACCCCTTCCCGCACCACACCGGCAACACGACCCCTCTTACCTCCCCACACCGAATCTTCTTCGGTGCCGTACACGCCCACTCGCAGCCTGTGTACAACGACACGCTGGAGGACTACCAGTACAGCTCAACCGCCGCCACCGTGACGGTGGTGACGGCGCTGCAGTTCTACTGCGGCCCCGTCCCCGCGCCGGAGCCGGACAAGTCCCTGTACGACATCACCGTGCGGTGCGTGCCGCCCGTGCCGTGGCGATGCCTGTAGGCGGGGGGAACAACTTGCCTGCACCACCCCCACCCCCGTGCATCCTGTACCGCTTTTCATACATCCTTGCAACGCCCCCCCCCATCCTGGTCGACGGCATGCCGGCCTCACCCCGTCTACGATCACGACCCCTACCTCACGAGTGTTGTGTTGCATTTGCCTGTCCCTTGTCTACCGTAGTTAGTTAGGTTTAGCGTGGGATTTCACCCCCTCCTCCCCGCCCCGTGTCCCCGCCACCCCCACCCCCACCCCCCAAACACACACGTGTGTGACGCAGGTACGGCATCTCGCTGAGCGACCTGATGGCGGCCAACACCAAGGCCAAGCTCAACGTGTCCGTGCCAATCACCGCCTACAACGGCACCACCCTGGTCGTCCCGCAGCTGGTGAGTGCAGCTCTCTCTCGAGGGCGGGCGAATCGGCTGCGCGCAGGCCCACGCCTGCTGGGCACACGCCTGCTGGGCACACGCCTGCTGGGCACACGGACAGAAAGACGAGCGGGGCGCCAGCAGCAGGCCGGGGGGGGGCGCGGGGGGGGGGGCGGAAATCCTACCACGGTACCCCTGCACAGTGCCAGATCCCGATTCTGCCTGGCGGCGCGCGCAGCCATGCTTGGCGTGCGGTGGAGTCCCAGTCCCTCCACACTCTGTTTGTGTCGCACATTCCCTCCGCACCCATCCGTCTCGTGTTGGCGCCGTGCCCACCCTGTCTGTTTACCCCGCGGCCCCGCATCTATCTGCCCGACCATTGCAGTGCGGCGCGCCCGCGGTGAAGCCGCCAGTCAGCACCATCGCTGCAGGAGTGAGTAACGGGGCAACGTGTGCGCAGACTTGACTGATCTGGCGACCCATGCCGGCGGATGCGCGCACCCGAGTTAGGTCTCCGACCGCGGCTGGACAGGCGTTGTTCGCAGCATGCGTGGGAGCCAGAAGCTCGTGCTGTCCATTCACCGGTGATTGTCCACTTTCGCCAGCTCTGTTCTCAACCTCCACAACCAAAGACCCTCGTTGCAACCATGGCCCAACACGTACCGTGTGCGCAGTGCCTGCGCTGGTGGCCGCTCCCGAATATCACCGTCACGGGCGCCGAGACGTGCGGCTCTGTGGCGATGAGCATGAGGCTCCAGCTGCCGGTGCTGAACGAGATGAACGAAGGCAAATGTGCGTGGCAACAGCCCCCGTGGGGTGGGGCACCTCCCGCGTCCCTGCTCGACATCGCTCTATCTCCTTGCGCCTCTGGCGCCTTCGCGGTATTTGCCGTACCGGCAGGCCCACCTCGCTACCGTACACATGTCGGCTGCTGCCGAGTGCCGCATGGATTACGCCACCTGCTGGCTGCCCCTCGCCACCCCACCCCCCACCCCACCCCTAGGCCCCAACGCGAACACCAACATCGCCAGGGGAACGCGGCTATGCGTGGCGCCGGCCGCGTCCATCCAGTCCGCGCCCAGCCAAGCGGGACCCGCGAGTACTCTCTCCGTAAAAGGGCACCGCCGGCGCGGGCTGCTGGCGGAGGCCGACGAAGCCTGGGGCCCGCCTCCCGACCAGACGGGCTTCGCCGACATTCCCGACTCCAAGTGCGTGCAGACCTACACGGTCGCGGTCGGCGACACGTGCGAACTGATCGGCGCCGTGTTTGACCTGAGCTTCAAGCAGATCATGAAGCTCAACAAAGGTGCGTGCGTGCGTGCGTGCGTGTGCGAGGAGCGAGACGACAGGACGGCGTGACCGCAGGGGGAAGAGCGCGCTGCGATTTCGCGAGTGCTGTGGGGCATACGAGGGGCATGCCTGTGGAGTGTGGACGGACGAGTGGGCACGGGTAGGCAGGCACACAGTCAGCCGGTGGGGCGCCTGCCTTGCACGTAGTGTACCAACCAGTGTGTGTACCGTGCTAGCAAGTGCACCATTTCAATGCACCAAAGCGTCGTGTACCCGTGTACCCTTGTGTGTGCTGTGCTAGCGAGCGTACCGTTCCAACGCACAACAAGCATCCCCACTGCGGATGAAAACCTTGAAGGCCTGCTACCGCCGCGTATTTTGCCCAAACGAAAGCCTGACGTCCATCCGCCACCCACCCTCGTGCCCACCGCTCACCTCCCACCCACCCACCCCAGGCTTCCGCTGCTCCGGCGTGGCCGTGGGCATGGACCTGTGTGTGGAGCGGAAGGCCCCCGAGGGCGCCGGACCGCCGCCGCCACGGGCGCCCCCGTCGCCGCCAGCGCCGCCGCCAGCTCCGCCGTCACCCCCGTCCCCACCGACACCTCCGGTCCCGCCAACACCCCCTCTGCGCCCCCCGTCTCCCCCCGCCCACCCTGCCCGGCCGCCCACGCCACCTTCACCGCCTCCGCGCCCGCCGAGGCCACCCCCGCCCCGCCCGCCCAGCCCATGCAAGCCGCCCAAGCCGCCGCCCTCGCCGCCGCCGCCCTCTCCCCCTCGCCCGCCTCGCCCGCCGCCTCCCAGCCCAAAGACTCGGCCCTCCCCTCCTCCGCGGCCTCCTCGTCCTTCCCCCCGTCCTCCGCGCCCGCCTCCTTCGCCCGCCCCGCTGCCCCCGGTGCCGCACCCGCCCCGCCCTCCAGGTGGGTACCGCGTGTCTGTCTCCGTCCAGGTTGGGGCTCATAACCTGTTGTATGATTACGGCTGCTCCTAGCCGGAAGTAGGGGCGGCTAACAGTCAGACTGCTTCGCACATTACACGTACCACACTGCATAACTATATCGGGTAGCTCTCCTGGCTTATACCCTCGCATGGTTCTCGGGTTTAGTCCTTGCATGGTGTATCGACACGCACTCTCGGACTCCCTACGTTCTCCCATCGTTTCCCTTAGTTCTGACCGATATCACAACAGGTTCCGTCAGGCAAACAATGGGTCTTACACTCCTGTGCGGCTTGATGTGAAATTCGATCCAAAAGACTTTCTGATTGCGCTGGACCCATCCACTCAGGAAGCGGAACCTCCCTTCTCTCTCTCCCCTCTTCTGCACGCAGGCCACGACGACCGCACGGACTGCTGGTCGGTGGGCGAGGCCAACAGCAACCAGTCGCCCTGCGGCCCCGAGCCCGTCAACGCCTGCGTCAACAACGCCACGACCGGCTACCACTGCGAGTGCGGGCTGTGGTACTGGCGCTCCGTGGACGGCCGCGCCTGCGTGGAGCGGCCCAACGTGGCGCTGCAGGCCAGGACCTACTCCAGCTCGCAGCTGCCCGGCGCCACTGACACGGCAGAGGACGACCGCTTCGCCGGCTTCTGGGCCACCGACGGCTCCACTGCCACCGTGTCCAAGTACGTGACCAGCGGCTACTTCTCCAGCAACCGCACCGACCGCCAGGTGTGTGCGTGTGGTGCGCTCCCGGTTTCCGCCGCATGTGGACTGCTGCTAACCTCTCCGTTATGCTAGTTCTGCTGCTATCGTGTGGATATGAGCGAGCGTGCATGGCTTTGCCTTCCCACCCTCACTACCCTCACCTGAGCGTGCCGTGCCGTGCCATGCCCATGCGCCATTCTTCCCTTCATCCACGCATCCCCACCCGCCCCCCACCCCACCACCGCCGCCGCCGCCGCGCAGCCCTGGCTGTCCATCCGCCTCGACGCCTCCTACCGCGTCACGCACGTGGCGGTGACGGTGCGGGCTGGCCCGGGGCTGCGGCGGCTGGGCAACGCCGAGGTGCGCGTGGGCACCACGCCCGTCACCTCCCCCACGGACACGCCCCGCCGCAACAGCAGCTGGCTGTGCGGGCCGCCGCTGCTGCCGGACGGCAGCGCCATCCCCTCCAGCAACAGGTTGTGGGCGGAGTGCGGGGCCGGCGGCATCCGCGGCAGCTGGGTGACGGTGCAGAACTTCCACCCCGAGGGCGAGATGCTGCAGGTCGTGGAGGTGGAGGTGTTTGCGGACCCGCGCGCGGCCGTCATCCAGCTGCCCGCCGTGTCGCCGCCGTCGCCGCGCAGCCGTGAGCATTGGGGCCGTGCGTGTAATGCTGCTGATCGCAAACGCTCGCGTCTTGTGTGGCGCCACTGTTACTGCACCACGCTGCATCGCACACATCCCGTACAAAAGCCCCCTGCCAGCCGGCGGCCCTGCCCCCAAGACTCAGGATGTCCATGTGGCCGCTGACTTCCCACCCACTCCGCGCATTGTCAAAACAGGTCCACCGCCGCCCCGGCCGCCGGGCAGCGCCGCCAGCAGCGCCAACAACATGACTTTCCAGGAGATTCCGCTTTTCACCATCAGCCGGCGCGGCCAGCGCCGCGCGGCGGCCACCGCCTACTCCACGCAGCCGGACAACGTCACCGCCTGTGCCACGGACGGGCGCTTTGTGGCGCCGCTGAAGTTCAAGCGCAGGCTGGGCGGCGGCTGCCTGTTCGCCACCACCTCCGAGGGTGGGGCGCCGGCGTTCCTGTCCGTGGACCTGGGCTACGAATCCGCGCGGAGCATTAGCCGCGTGCGGCTGTTCAACCGGGTGGGCAGCAACCCGCGCGCGGCGCTGGGCGATGGGCTGGTGGGGGCGGAGGTGTGGGTCCTGGGCGTGAGCGGCGTGACCACGGGCGCGGACGCCGAGGCGATGCTGGTCGACCCCGCGCAGTTCGGGGCGGTGCAGTGCGGTAAGAAGGTGCGGGAGGCGGACGCGGGGGAGGCGGTGACGGTGTCGTGCGTGGGGGAGAAGGGCGTGCCGCCCACCGGCCTGCCGGGCACCATGGTGGTGGTGCTGAAGCGGCCGGATCCGGAGGCGGAGGCGGAGGGCCAGGCGGCGACGCTGGAGTTTGCGGAGATTGAGGTGACCGAGGGGTGCGTGGGCCCCTGCCCCCCTTAGCTGCTGGCGCGGTCCGCCGCCGCTGCGGTCCCTTGATGGGTGGTACTGGAAGTGCAGCTGGGATTTCCTTGTCAGGCACACACACCTGCACACGCGCGATACCGTGCAGAGTGCAGTTGCAAGCCGCAAAACACGGTGTACCGTACAATAAGGGAGCGGCAAGCGCCGCCAGGGCGCGCACGTTTTGAGCGAGACCGGGGTTAGGACAACACGTACCGCAGTTGGTAGACCTGTGGAACTCCAACATTTACCAGGGCATGCAAGCCTCCATGTATACACATGCACTGCTGACTGCGTGTGCACACACCAGGTGACTTGATCACGCACCGTGTGTGGTTGTGGGCGTGGGTGTGTTGTCTTGACTGGCGTGTAGGCCGAGTTCTGCGCTATGTCTACTCAGGAACTTGATTTTTTATGTAGTTTTTCGCTGAAAGGAATGCCTGTTGCCTGGCACGAATACCACCTGTCTTAATGCTCGGTCACTGTAGTGTGGGCGCAATTGATGTGCAGAGATCCAGCGCTGCTGTGTTTCAGCCCGCCATCCGGGTGGTCTGTCGCGCTCTCACGCTGGCAGGGTTGCACAGTACGTGGTACGTACTAGTACGTGCAAGTACGCCGTTCTTGAGTGGTAATACGTGGGAAGATACGCCTGTGCCACGAACCCGTTGGGACCATCCATGGGCAATCCCAAGAGATGTTGAGCCGGGATGTTGGACATCAGCACACGCTTCCACACTGGTTGTAGCTGCCTGTCGCGGTACGTGGCCTCGTTGTAAGCATGCAACCTTGTCTGGGCATCAACAAGCGCGAGAACGGCCGAAACTGACTCGACATCCCACGTGCGCATCCCAACATCCCGGCATCTGAGGATTTGGCGCCGCGTGCTACGGCAACATACTAGCCCTTTCGCCCCAGCGCACTCTAAGCGAAGTATGACGTATCGTACTAAGTGAGCTGCACACTACGTACCAAAACACGTATCATAAGCTGGGAGGCTAGCGCCGGCTGGCCGCGGGTCGCCGCGGGTCGGAACACACTTCGGGCTGGATCCGGGCCCCATGGCACCACTCGGCGCCGAGTTCAGCATCGATGCATGTCTGTTCCATTTAGGCATTAGGCATGTTTGTTGGCATCACACTGCACGTACGCGACCGCTTCATCCAACGTTTGCTGAGAAGACGTGCGCCTCGGCCCTCACGCGCTCGAAAGCACGCTCGGGCGCCGCGTCCGCACGTTTGCCTATAACAACGCGCCTCGCATTACTCGCATACTGCTCACGTTACAGCACATCCGCTCCGCCTGCGTCAGCCCTCAACGACCCGGTTTTTTTTAATGTGGCCACCGCAGAGCGACGCTGGCGCCTGGCGGCATCTATCTTGGGCGCTCACAGCCAGCTAGCGCCACCGCGATCAGTAAACCTACCTCTGCGCAGTACCCCGGCTTGCCCCTCCCCCCTCAGGCGGCCCGCCCGCAGTGTAAAAAGGGGGAGGGGCAGTTACAGCCGAAGCCAATCGGGTATCCAGGGGTATGTGTCTCTGTACAGCGATTTCCCAGACCGACCGACGCATTGAACCATCCATGAATTATCGCGCTGATCTCATCAGCACGGGGCGCTTATGGGGGAGGTGGCGGGGGCTAGTGGGGGCACCAAGGGGACACCGGGGGGGGGGGCACGGCGGGGGGGCACCCGGCGGGGGGCCTCGCGGGAATACTCGCTGGTCTGCTGCGGGCTGCGAGCGGAATATCAGTGAATATTGCGCATGAAAAGTGAAGAGCGCGTTCCTGGCCAGTGGCGCGCTGTATTTCGCGCGAGCATTTAATGTCGGAGTTTTGGGATCCTCCGACGCCTCCAATTCCTTCGCCTTTTGTCCTGTTGTGCCGGGCGCCTGTGTTATATAATCATCAATCGAATTGTAATTCATTCCGCTGGAGCTCTGGCGCTGAATCCGCGCTTGTGCGTTACCTCGACCTGACGTTTAGCTCGTGTTTTAGTACAAAATACAGTTTTTTCAAACGCCTTTCCATACACACGATATGGAATTCACGTGAGGATGGAGGGCCTCGCACTTTAGTGCACTTTCTAACCATCTGGTATAACCGTCAGGGGCCCCCCCGCGAGCTCGATGCGACCGCGATGGCTTCTCACTCCTCAATGGTTACAAGCAACAGCAAGCAAGGCAGTCCGTGGCCCACCAAACGACAAGTCCCAAAACCCCGAGTTCACTTTGACCTAGTGGCCGTCAGGCGTCTCTCAGATTGCATTGGTTACAGGAGGGACCTGCTGACGCAGCTCACGAGCCAGCGAGCACGTACTAGTACGGACGCCCTGCTCTAGACCTCAGGGGCGCGCCACCTGCAGCGCCGACAGCCTACTCTGCGCCTTGGGCTAGTAGGCCTCTCAGTGCCTCAACCCGGCAACCTAGTGGCCGTCAGGCGTCTCTCAGTGCCTCAACCCGGCAGAGCCCCAGCGAGGCGGTCTCCAAACCGCAAAAGCCACCCCGGCCACGGACCCACAGACAGGGCGGGCGGGCGGGAGTATGCTACCAGTTGCTCTGACAATAGCAAACAGTACAGTAAGAGAGACAAATACAAAACGGCAGATGCTGCGACAAGCAGCAGCTGCGATAATAAGGCGTCTCCGACGCCGTGTACGGCACTCCGTGCCGAATACACCATCATCGTCGTGAGAACCTGCCTTCTCCGACGCTCATACTTCGCTCCGAAGAAGTCAACATTTACGCCCCTCCCCCTTCGGGGGAAGGGGCAAGCCAACCACTTGTGGGCGTTGGCAGCGGACACCGCCCGCAGTGCGGGTCGATTTCCAGCACCAACGCAGGCGTAACGCTTGCACGCCCCGGGCTTGCCACGCAGCCCAATTTTGGCGCCCGGGCTCCAATACAGAAACCTCACTATGTGCATACCTTCGTTCACGCACAACAGGGTCCTCCTGGCGCACCCACGCACCAACCTGGCCGTACCGACAAGTAGGTGCCTCGTGCGCGTATGTATGCGTCTCTTGGTGCGTGTGCGTGTGCGTGTGCGTGTGCGTGTGCGTGTGCGTGTGCGTGTGCGTGTGCGTGTGCGTGTGCGTGTGCGTGTGCGTGTGCGTGTGCGTGTGCGTGTGCGTGTGCGTGTGCGTGTGCGTGTGCGTGTGCGTGTGCGTGTGCGTGTGCGTGTGCGTGTGCGTGTGCGTGTGCGTGTGCGTGTGCGTGTGCGTGTGCGTGTGCGTGTGCGTGTGCGTGTGCGTGTGCGTGTGCGTGTGCGTGTGCGTGTGCGTGTGCGTGTGCGTGTGCGTGTGCGTGTGCGTGTGCGTGTGCGTGTGCGTGTGCGTGTGCGTGTGCGTGTGCGTGTGCGTGTGCGTGTGCGTGTGCGTGTGCGTGTGCGTGTGCGTGTGCGTGTGCGTGTGCGTGTGCGTGTGCGTGTGCGTGTGCGTGTGCGTGTGCGTGTGCGTGTGCGTGTGCGTGTGCGTGTGCGTGTGCGTGTGCGTGTGCGTGTGCGTGTGCGTGTGCGTGTGCGTGTGCGTGTGCGTGTGCGTGTGCGTGTGCGTGTGCGTGTGCGTGTGCGTGTGCGTGTGCGTGTGCGTGTGCGTGTGCGTGTGCGTGTGCGTGTGCGTGTGCGTGTGCGTGTGCGTGTGCGTGTGCGTGTGCGTGTGCGTGTGCGTGTGCGTGTGCGTGTGCGTGTGCGTGTGCGTGTGCGTGTGCGTGTGCGTGTGCGTGTGCGTGTGCGTGTGCGTGTGCGTGTGCGTGTGCGTGTGCGTGTGCGTGTGCGTGTGCGTGTGCGTGTGCGTGTGCGTGTGCGTGTGCGTGTGCGTGTGCGTGTGCGTGTGCGTGTGCGTGTGCGTGTGCGTGTGCGTGTGCGTGTGCGTGTGCGTGTGCGTGTGCGTGTGCGTGTGCGTGCGTGTGCGTGTGCGTGTGCGTGTGCGTGTGCGTGTGCGTGTGCGTGTGCGTGTGCGTGTGCGTGTGCGTGTGCGTGTGCGTGTGCGTGTGCGTGTGCGTGTGCGTGTGCGTGTGCGTGTGCGTGTGCGTGTGCGTGTGCGTGTGCGTGTGCGTGTGCGTGTGCGTGTGCGTGTGCGTGTGCGTGTGCGTGTGCGTGTGCGTGTGCGTGTGCGTGTGCGTGTGCGTGTGCGTGTGCGTGTGCGTGTGCGTGTGCGTGTGCGTGTGCGTGTGCGTGTGCGTGTGCGTGTGCGTGTGCGTGTGCGTGTGCGTGTGCGTGTGCGTGTGCGTGTGCGTGTGCGTGTGCGTGTGCGTGTGCGTGTGCGTGTGCGTGTGCGTGTGCGTGTGCGTGTGCGTGTGCGTGTGCGTGTGCGTGTGCGTGTGCGTGTGCGTGTGCGTGTGCGTGTGCGTGTGCGTGTGCGTGTGCGTGTGCGTGTGCGTGTGCGTGTGCGTGTGCGTGTGCGTGTGCGTGTGCGTGTGCGTGTGCGTGTGCGTGTGCGTGTGCGTGTGCGTGTGCGTGTGCGTGTGCGTGTGCGTGTGCGTGTGCGTGTGCGTGTGCGTGTGCGTGTGCGTGTGCGTGTGCGTGTGCGTGTGCGTGTGCGTGTGCGTGTGCGTGTGCGTGTGCGTGTGCGTGTGCGTGTGCGTGTGCGTGTGCGTGTGCGTGTGCGTGTGCGTGTGCGTGTGCGTGTGCGTGTGCGTGTGCGTGTGCGTGTGCGTGTGCGTGTGCGTGTGCGTGTGCGTGTGCGTGTGCGTGTGCGTGTGCGTGTGCGTGTGCGTGTGCGTGTGCGTGTGCGTGTGCGTGTGCGTGTGCGTGTGCGTGTGCGTGTGCGTGTGCGTGTGCGTGTGCGTGTGCGTGTGCGTGTGCGTGTGCGTGTGCGTGTGCGTGTGCGTGTGCGTGTGCGTGTGCGTGTGCGTGTGCGTGTGCGTGTGCGTGTGCGTGTGCGTGTGCGTGTGCGTGTGCGTGTGCGTGTGCGTGTGCGTGTGCGTGTGCGTGTGCGTGTGCGTGTGTGTGCGTGCGCGTGTGCGTGCGAGTGCGTGTGCGTGTGCGTGTGCGTGTGCGTGTGCGTGTGCGTGTGCGTGTGCGTGTGCGTGTGCGTGTGCGTGTGCGTGTGCGTGTGCGTGTGCGTGTGCGTGTGCGTGTGCGTGTGCGTGTGCGTGTGCGTGTGCGTGTGCGTGTGCGTGTGCGTGTGCGTAAGTGTGCACGCCCATGCGTGTGAGCGCGCGGGTGCGGGTGCGGGTGGGTGCGGGTGCGGGTGCCCACATCCTGTGCCGCTCGCCATGCCTGTATCCATACCACTTGATGCTGTGCCCCTCCCTCGCGCAGAGCAGATGACACGCACCCGGCGCTACCACGTACCCCACGCACGTACCCCATCACGTCATCATCACCAAGAAACCTCCATGGCGGTATCAACCAACAGTTCAACCCGGCAGTCCACGCCAACCTCGCCACCTCCGCCCGGTCTGTGGTCGTGCTCACCGCCCCGCCCAACACTGTACACGCTGCGTGTTAGGCGGGGCGGTGAGCACGACCACAGACCGGGCGGAGGTGGCGAGGTTGGCGTGGACTGCCGGGTTGAACTGTTGGTTGATACCGCCATGGAGGTTTCTTGGTGATGGTGATGTAATGGGGTACGTGGTAGCCGCGTGTGATTGGCTGCGAGCAAGCGAGGCTCACAGGAGCAAGGTGGCGTGGTTGAGAGGCGCAGGCGCAGTGGCTGGCGCAGTAATGGGCAAGGCATGTGAAGGGCTGCCGCAGGGCTGTGCCAAGCACTGCAGGCGGGCACGGCCTCTCCGGCTGGGTCATAACAGTGCTGGCAGGCGCCGCCAATGTAGCGCACACTGCAGCCCTGCTAGGAATAATGTTACCACCCAGCCAGAGAGGCTGTGCTCACCGGCAGTGCGGGGCAGGTGCGCATGGCTGACGCAAGCGCTGCGCTGCGGCACCGACTGCATGCGCTTCTCCAGTGCAGCGGCGAGAGACATGTATGCCTGTCGGCTTGCTGGGCTCGGTGCTGGAAAATGCGGTCGGCTGGGCGGCGCCACCTGCATGTGGATAGGAGCCGGGCGCAGGGGAGGCAGGGCGGAGCGCTGCATGAGTTGCTAGGAGCAAGCTAGTTGCTGGAGAGATGAGCGGATCGTGCTGTCGTCGCGATGTGGGCGCTAGGCTAGGCAGGAGCGCAGTGGAACTGGAGCTCACCGGGCGGTGCCGCGCCCACTCAGCGTGATGACCATGTCGGAGGTAGCGCAGATCTTGCATTCGCATTCTCGAGCAAACACAACGCTAACAGATAGTGCAGGTGTCCAGCAGGCGGCACGTCGTGCTGGCGAGAGGGTTGAGGGGGGCCGTTGCGTGCAGGCTGTGGGTGATGCAGATGCAGATGATGATGGCAGCCACAGGTTTGAATTGGCAGCCGCAGGTTTGGCTTTTGGCGCTAGCTGTCAACGTGCTGCTGCCGACGTGCTGCATTGCCGCATTGGTGACTCTGGAAGAGTTGGCATCGGTTGTGGCCAATTGGTAGGGGGACTGCAATTACAGAAGATGCAGCTCACCATACTGCAGGGGCGGCCGCGCGGTGAGCGGTGATGGCTTCTTAATCACGCACAATCCGTCCAGGTTCGTGAGAACGCTACGTGTTGTCAGAGCTGTATACACCTAATCTGGACGCCCTACGCCCGGTTAGATGACGTTCTCAGCAGCCCACCCCCATACAGCTCCTTCCACAACTTAGATGCCGTCCCACGGTGTCACCGGCCACACATCTAAACACAGCAACGGCCGCAGCCCTCCACACGTCCCCATGCTCCTAGCCATCCCGCGATCAACAGCAGCTCTGACACGACTAACTGCCACCGCAAACACCTTCCTTCCCTGCCACCGCAAACACATTCCCAAGCCGTGTTCAGCGACGGGGTCTTAGCAGCGCAGACGACAGCACAAGCCGCACAGAGCCGCGCGGCATGTGGGCATCGTGGCGCTCCCCAACAGTTCCTTTATCGCCCATCACTGCCGGCGGGAGGAACCCGTCCCCGGCCGCAACCCGGGCGGCAGCCGCGTCGTGCCGCCGCCAGCCCCCGCCGCCCCCGCCGCCGGCCCCGGCATTCCCCCCGCCGCCGCCCCCGCCGCGCCCGCCGCCGCATACGCCCGAGTCAGCGTCGCGCCCGCGCCGCCGCTGCTGCTGCCGCGCGCGCCCATGCTGCTGCCAGGCCGCGACGACCCCGCCGCCGCCGCGCCGCCGCCGCCGCCAGCCTGGCCCACGCCGCCTGCCGCGCCCACCGGCCGTGGCTGGGTGGACGGCCGCAACGGCCCCCGCTGCGACCCCGGCAGCGGCAGCGCCGACGGCGGCCGCGCGCCGCCGCCCGCGCCGCCGCCCCTGCTCGCCATCGCGCTCCTGCTTCCCCCTCCCGCTCCCGCTCCTGCCCCCGCCCCCACTCCCGTCCCCGGCCGCGACGCTCCCGCTCCCGTCCCGGGCCGCGGCGCCGTGGGCAGCTTGTAGTCGGGCGGCACCCAGGCCGCGGCGCCGGCGGCGGGCGGCGGCGCGATGCGCGGGAAGCTGCGCGCGTGCGCCGCCGCCAGCTCCGCCGCCAGGCGCTCCAGCTCCTCGCCCTGCTGCTGCGCTATGGAGCGCAGCTGCGCGTTGGTGACCAGCGAGCGCATGTGGCGGCGCTGCGCCGCGTCCTCCGCGGCCTGTGTGGCAGTGGGCGTGTGTGGGCGTGCGCGTGTGTCAGAGAGCACAAGGGAAAAGACACAACGCCCCACCCACCCACCCACCCATCCCATTGGTTTAGCTTGGGCTGGTATTCACAAACCTCCCCCAAAACCCTCAAACCCCACCCACCCAAACCCCCGCCCCATCCGCCCCATCCGCCCCCCCCACCTGCGCGCTGCTCATCATAGTGTGCATGCGGCTGCTCTCCGCATACGCCGCCTCCGCCGCCGCCTCCGCCACCGCCAGCTCGCCCGCCTCCGCGTCGCCGCGCCCCAGCCGCCGGCCCAGCGTGGCGGCGGCGCGGCGGCGCTGCGCCAGGCGGTGCGCGTGCAGGTTGGCGGCGGACTGCGCCGCCACCGCCAGCCGCGCGTCGTCGTTCATGCGGTCGGCCAGGCCGGGGTCGCGCAGCGCGGCCTGGCGGGTCGTGGTTGGGAGAGGGTGGGAGGTTGGGAGGTGGGGAGGGAGGGAGGAAGGAGCGGGGATGAGGGAGGGAGGGAGGAAACGGGGGTTGGAGCCTGTGCCGTGCCGCCTGCCTGATCAAAGCTGATCAAAGCTCATTTTGATGCACACAATATAAGTAAGCACGCCCGCCCGCGCGCACACACCTGCAGGTCCTTGGTCACGTGCAGCAGCTGCAGCTCGGTGAGGCGCTGCGCGGCGTGCTGCCCCGCCAGCTCGCCCGCGGTGGCCTCCCAGCTGGTCAGGTGTATGGTGCGGCGCGTGGAGCGCAGCGTCTGCAGCAGCTCGATCTGGCGGGGGGTTGGGGGTGGGGGGTGGGATGGGGTGGGGTTCCATGCATAATTAATTAAGAAAAGAGGGGTGGGGGTGGGAGTGGGGGTGCAAAGATGGTTGGCAGGCAGGGTGGGAAATGTGGGCGAGGACACGCTTTTTGGTGCACACGGGGCCAAGCTGTCTAGTTGGGTTGGTGAAGCTTGGGCTGGTATTCACAAGCCCCCCCTCATCCCCCTGCCCACCTGCCTGTCCCTTGTCTAGTTTCGCTTGGGTTTAGATTGGGCTGGTGTTTACAACCCCCGCTCCCCCGCCCTCACCTTGCCCTCGCCGCGCTCCAGCACCTCCTCGTTGAGCGCCTCGATGCGGCTGCGGTGCAGGATGAGCGCCGCCGCCGCCGCCTCGCCGCCGCCCACCACCAGGTCGCCGGGCACCTCGGGCAGCTCCACCTGCGTGGGTAGGTGCGGGTAGGTGGGTGCGGGTGGCGGGCCGTTGGTGGCGGCGTGGCGGGGGTTGGTTGCAGTGGTGTTGGTGTTGGTGGGATGTTGCCATGTTGGGGTTGGTGTTGGTGGTGATGGCCCCCGCCCCCGCCTCTGCCCCCGTCCCCGCCGCCGCCCCCTGCCCCATTGGGATTCACTACCCCCTCACCCCCACCCTCACCCTCACCCTCACCCGAGCCTGGGTGGCATTTCGTCGACGGCGCGCCGACCTCGCCCGTCTACGCTCTTCGACCCGAAACGCCAGAGTATACCGTTACCCTGTATTGTCGCAAACTGCACCTGCCTGTCCCTTGTCTAGTTTCGCTTGGGTTTAGATTGGGCTGGTGTTTACAACCCTCGCTCTCACCCTCACCCTCACCCTCACCCTCACCCTCACCCTCACCCTCACCCTCACCCTCGCCCTCGCCCTCGCCCTCACCCTCACCCTCACCCTCACCCTCACCCTCACCCTCACCCTCACCCTCACCCTCACCCTCACCCTCACCCTCACCCTCACCCTACCTCCCACGGTCCCCCCCCACCCACACACACGCCCACACACGCCCACCTGCCCGTTCTTGAGCCGGTAGCTGAGCACCACGTCCAGCGCCAGCCGCACCGCCGCGTCGCGCAGTGCCGCCGCGCGCCCGCCCGCCTCCTCCACCTGCGGGGCAGGAAGGCAGGCGGGGCAGGCAGGCAGGCAGCGGGGGCAAGGGTGGGTCACATGCGCAGTTCGCGGTGTGGTCATGCGGCTGGCGACGGTCGTGCCACAGAGCGCACACTGACACACTGACACACACAGCCCCCACCCACCCCCCACACCCACCTGCGCCTCCAGCTCGGCGTCCTCCGCCTCCAGGGCGTCCAGCTGCGCCGTCACCAGGCACACGCGCCGCCACGCGTCGGCCGCGTCCTGCATTGCGCGCGTGACGCGTGTGGCGCGTGTGACACGTGACGTTTGACACAGCGCACACACACAAGCGCACCCCTTCGCCGGCACATCCTTGCAGATCCCGCCTTCCCCTGTGCCTGTTTCCCCCGAGTTTATGCTGATTCAGTTTAGCTTGGGCTGGTGTTTACACCTCCAACTCCCCACCCCCGCGCCGCCCCGGCATCGCCTCACCAGCTCCAGCTCCGCGCGCGTCTGCCTGAACTCGAGCAGCCGCACCCAGGCCGCGTCGTCCAGACCCTCGGGCCGCTCGCGCGAGGACAGCAGCTCTGCCTCCTCGTCCTCGTCCTGTGGGGAGGGGGGGCGAGGGGCGGGGGAGACTTGTGAACACCATCCCAAGCTAAACCAAACCTAACTTGGTGTAGAGCCCGGCCCACACGAGGGTGGTAAGGGGCTCGTTGGCGCCCCGCACCCTCACCCCACAATCTACAACCCCGTTCGCATTTACAGACGGCTGCCGCGCCCCCTCGTATAACTTGGGCTTAAAATGGTCTACCCGCCCCTCTCTCGCGCACAGCCTCACCTCGGGCACCACGCCCTCGCCCTGCCCCACGCTGTTGGCGCGGCTGCCCGTGCGCCCGCCGCTCGCCGAGCTGCGCGCGTCGCGGCCGCCGCCGCCGCCGCCGCCCTCGGCCCCGACGCCGTAGCCCACGCTGGCGGCACCGCCGCCGGCGCCGCCGCCGCCCTGCCCCGCCAGCGCCTCGGCGGCGCCGGTGGCGATTGGGTTGAAGAGGCGCTGCGGGCCCTCCAGCTGCAAGGCGTGGGAGGCGGTGAAAAAGGGCAGCATCAGCCTTCAGCCTACATCGTCTACCGGCACCGTGAACGAAGCATGTCGATGTGATTCGATGGCAACAGGAAAGCCCGCCACGCCAGGCAACAAGAGTTCTGTCGCGCGCACACAAAAAATGCATGTGGCGCATCGCACGCACTGTCCTGTGTGCATATGGTCCTCTCTAAACAACATAAACACACAAGGCGGCCGCGGCCGTGTCCTGTCGTGCGACTGTCCTTCGTGCATATCGACTCTCTAACAACACGCACAACAAGCACACATACACAAGGCGGCCGGGCCTGCGCACCTTGAAGGGGTCCAGGGTGTCGGGGGGGTTGCTGGCCAGCGCCAGGCCCAGCAGGCCCAGCTCCGCCGCCAGGCTGGAGGAGGGCGCGCCTGCGGGAGTGGGCAGTGGGGGAGCAGGATGAGGAATCGAGGCGCAGGAGGAGGGGGGTGGAGGATCAGGAGGAGGGGGTTGCATTCATTATACGTTAGGACGTGAAGGTGGGGTGTATACACGCGCGCTCCTCCTCCTCAGTCCTCACCGTCCGCCACCATCTGCAGCAGCGGCTCCAGCGGCAGCCCCGCCTTCTCCGCCAGAGCCCGCAGCCGCGCGCCCGGCATGGCGGCGCGCGCCCGCTGCTGCGCCGCCGCCGCGGCGCCGTTTGCTGCCGCCGCCGCCGCGAAGCTTGCGCTGCGCTCCACGTGCCGCGACAGCGAGCGCGGCAGCGAGCGGCTTCGCGCCATGGCGGCGGCGGCGGCGGCGCCGCCGCCACCGTTGGCGCCGCCAACCCGTCGAGTTGCCTCTTCCAGGGGCTGCGTGGGCGGTTGGGTGGGTAGGTGGTTGGTTGGTTGGTTGGTTGGTTGGTTGGGTGGGTGGGTGGGGAAGGGGAGGGGCAGCGGGTTGGGTAGGTGGCAGGAAGGGGAATGGAAGGCAACATCGAAAAGCCCCCGCCCCCGCCCGCAGCCCCCCACCACCTCCACCGCCCCCACCCTCGCCGCCAGTTCGGCTCCGCTCCCGCTCACCGACGCGGGCCGCGCCGCGTTGTGTCGCTGCGCGTAGTCGTGAAGCGGCGAGCCGGGCCGCGGTTGCGGGCGGGCGTGCAGGGCCATGTCGCTCACGACGCCGCGCGGCGTGGTGAGCACCACGTCCGGCCCCGCCGGGCCGCGGTCGGCGCCGCCGCCGCCGGGGCCGTCGGCGCCGCCGCCGCGGCGGCTCATCATGCGGTGGACGATGCTCGGCTGGCGGCCTGGGGGTGGGTGAGGGGTTGCAAAGATGGGGGTGGGTGAGGGGTTGCAAAGATGGGGGTGGGTGAGGGGTGGGGCGTGGCAGGATGGGATGGAGTGTGTTGGAGGGTGGTATAACCGGTGAGAAACCCCGCACCCCCACCACATCCACACTGCCGAGAGAGGGATAGCCGTCGGGAATGCGGATGTGGAGCGATGCAAAAAGCGGCCACTGCTCTGCCCTCCCCCCCTACAACCCCCGTGCGCCACTCACTGGGCGCGTTGGCCATGGATGCCGACCGCGACAGCGACGGGTCGCCGCCGCCGCCGGGACCCGGCGCGTCCAGCGCCGCCGTCAGCGCCAGCCCCTCCGGGCTCTTCCCCAGCAGCTCCAACGCCGTCTTGCGAGGGAGCAGGCGCGGCTGGGCGGCGCCGCCCTTGCCGCCTGCGGCGGCCCCGGCGCCGGCGCTGCCGCCGCTGGCGAGGTCGTCAGCGCTACTGCCGGCCTGGCCCTGCTGCTGCTGCTGCGGCTGTAGCTGCTGCAGCAGCGCGGCGCGGTCGCGGTAGACCTTCTGGCAGTCGTCCCAGCTCTCGGGCCGGCTGCTGTACTCGCGGCGGAAGGCCTTGTCAACCTGCGTGCGTAGCGTGTGTGTGTGCGTGGCGCGTATGTTGGAGAAAGAAACGGAACGAAGCGCCGCCCAGCGTGTGTGTGCGTGCATGTGTGGACGTGTGTTCACCGACCCGCCCAGCCCCACCCAACCGCTCTCTAATCCCCACTCCTCCCTCACCCAATCACGCACACCCTAGTTGGTTCAGCTTGGGCTGGTGTTCACAACCCCCACCCACCCACCCCATCCCGCCCACCTGCTTCTCCGCGAACGCCACGTCGTCGTACTCGCGCTGCGCCGCCGCCGCGCGCTGCTGCAGCCCCGCCAGCAGCGGCACGCGGCGCGAGCGGCGGCCCGTCAGCGCCGACAGCTGCGCGCCCAGCGCCGCGCGGACCTGCGGGTTGGGGGGGGGGGGGGGCGGCGGGCAGTGGGCGGGCGGTTGGCAGCTGGCAGTGGGCAGAATCCAGGGCGCCGCGGAAACCAGGCATGTGAGCACTTGAAGGGGGCACGAGGCAAGCCAACAGGCTTGGGCCGGTACCGAAGCCCGGGGCAGGGACGGGTCCCTCTGTTCCCCTCCCGCTCCTCAAACCCTTGCACATGCATATGCATTGCGTTTCGCCCCCATTTTTATTCAGATATTCACACCTATTTACCACCCACACCCACCCACCCACCTTGTCTGCGGTGGCCAGCGCCTCCACTGTGGCGGCCACGTCCACCGCCCGCCGCTCCAGGTGGGACAGCTCCATGTCCATGCGCACCTGCGCGCAATGATGTGTGCGCGTGTGTATGTTTGTGTTTGTGCGCACGTTTGGCTTGCGATGTCGCGTATGCAAATCATGCTGTGTCTACCGGTACGTGTCTTTGTGTGTGTGGTCTTGCATTTGCCTCACGCTGGCTCCCTCATAGCGCTAGTACACCCACACCCAGTGTAGTGTCGGTGGCGTTTGGGATTGGTGTTTGTGCGAGTTGTGTTTGTGTTTACACGTATGCGCGCCCCATAAGCCGCCCCCACCAGAGCACATGTATTGCAACCCCCTAACCCCCTCCGCCCCCCCCCCCCCGCCCTTACGGGGTGGGTTCAGAGCTAACCGCACCCTGCCGCCCCCCCATACACCACCCATACCTTGGCGTGCGCCAGCCTCGTGAGCTCGGTGTTCACCGCCGCCGCCGCGTCCACAATTTCCACCTCCAGCGCGCGCCGCTCCGCCTCCAGCAGCCGCCGGTGCTTCTCCGTCTCCTCCGCCGCCTCCGCCAGCCGCCGCTCCCACTCCTGCAGCTTGAGCCGCTGCTCCTTGCTCATCTGGCCGGGCGGCAGGTCCATCCAAGGCTCGCGCACCTGCGGGGCGCAGCCGTCCGGGTGCGAACGGTTGGAAGCATGCGAACGGTGTGCCCCCTCCACAACGCCCCGTAACCCCCCGTCCCCGCCTCTTACAACCCCCCCCCCCCCCCGCACGCCCGCCTCTCCCCACGCGTGCGCCCCCACTCCACGCCACCCCCGTTTATCTAGTTAGGTTGGTCCAGCTTGGGCTGGTATTCACAACCCCCCACGCGTGCGCCCCCTCCTCCCCCCTCCCCCAAACCTCCCCCACCACCACCCCACACGCACCAGCCGGTTCTTGCCGCCCTGCTTGCCGCGCGTGACGGCGGGGTTGGCGTTCATCATCTCGCGCAGCGCCCGGTTGCGCGCGTCGTCCGCCTCCGCGCGCCGCCGCTCCGCGTCCTCCAGCCGCTGCGCCGCCGCGCGCCGCGCCAGCTCCTCCGGCGACTGGTACTTGGCGGCTGCACATGGGGTGGCGTGCGTGCGTGCGGGGTGGGGTGTGGGTGCGGTGCGAGGTTTGAGAGGGCGGCGTGAGCGGGTTGGCGAGCGCGTGCGTTCGGGTGCGCGTGTGCGGTGTGCGGTGTGGGAGGACGCACGGGAATTAATCTGAGGGGATTGCAACATGGACAGCAGGCGTCCCCCCCCCCCGCGCGCTATGTATTGTCGCAAACTGCAACTGCCTGTCCCTTGTCTAGTTTCGCTTGGGTTTAGATTGGGCTGGTGTTTACAACCCCCCCCCCCCCGCGCGCTATGCACCCTTTCCCTCCACCAAGCTAGCTTCCCCCTGCTGATTTTCCAAACACCCTTGCCTCCGCCCCTCCCCTCCCAGCCCCCCGCCTCACCCTTGACCTCCTCATCCCGCACGTCCGCCAGCGCCTCCATCTCCTCGGCCGGGCTCCAGGCGTAGAAGCCGCCCGGCACGTGGAGCGGCGCGGGCGGCGGCGCCTCGCCGCAGCCCTCCTCCAGCGCCAGCCGCGTCAGGTCCTGCGTGGGCCGGTGCGGGGGTGAGGGGGATCAAGGGGATACGGGGAGCCAGGGCCGGGGCGTGTGATCAACACCAGCCCAAGCTAAACCAAACTGACCAAACCCAGCACACCTCAACCCTTGGATTGGCTTGGGCTGGTGCGGTCGAAACCCCCCTCCACCGCTTACACCGCAGTCCCCCTTCCTTGGGCTGATGTCGTCGGGGACGGCTAATCCCCCCGACCTCCCAGCACACCCACCTTTTGGATCTCCACGATGCGCCCCAGCCGCTCATCCGCCCGGTCCAGCGCCTTCTGCTTGGCGGCGCGGACCTGGGTGTTTGGGGGTTGCAAGGATGTTTGGGAGGGAGGGGGGGTGTTACATTCATCACGATTCGTGATTATTTGAGATGTGAAGGCGTGAGGGGGTGTGGGGCGTTGGTTGCGGGGCGGGTGGGCTTGGCCGGTGGGTGTGCGGGTTGGGTTTGCTCCAAAGCCTGGTACACAAGACACAGTGGACGGCCCGGAGAAGATCCCGCACGCCCCTGCTGCCCTGCCCCTGTCCCTGCTGCCCTGCCCACCTGCTGCCACTTGCTGTTGAACAGCCGCTGCAGCGCGCGTATCTCCTCCTGCGGCAGGCGGCGGCGGCGGCGGCGGCATTGCGGCATTGATTGATGGGCATTGGTGGTGTGCGGCGGCGGCATTGATAGGTATTTGGCAAAAAGCCGTCACATGCACGGCTACCTCCCCCAGCAATGGTTAATTTGGGAATTGGAATGAACTACCCCCACCCCCCTGGTCGCCAGGTAAGTCGTGTGTGCTTTGCATTTGCGTGTTTGCGTGTCTGTTTCTGCTGTGCGCGAGCCGAGCCTGGGTGGCATTTCGTCGACGGCGCGCCGACCTCGCCCCGTCTACGCTCTCCGCCCCGAAACGCAAGAGTATACCGTTACCCTGTATTGCCGCAAACTGCACCTGCCTGTCCCTTGTCTAGTTTCGCTTGGGTTTAGATTGGGCTGGTGTTTACAACCCCCCCCCCCCGCCCCCCGCCCGCGCGCCCCCGCACCTGTATCAGCACCACCTGCGCCGCCCGCCGGCAGTGGCAGTACAGCTGCACGTCGGAGTACAGCAGACCCGTCTCGCCGTAGCCCAGCTCGGCGCCCTCGAAGCCGTCCTCGCGGATCTGGTTGGTTGGTTGGTTGGGTGGTCGGGGTGGGTGGGGTTTTGGGTGGTTGGATGGTTTGGGGGGGGTCCAGGCATGATTAGTTGTGATGAGTGCGTGCGAGTGGCAGCCGTCCATGTGACGGGGGGCGGGGGCGTGCGTGTGGCATAGAGAGCACAAGAAAGCAATGATCACACCCCTGGCCCGCCCCCTCACCCGCCGAGTGGCTGACCGCGCCAGCCCCGCCGCGGGCGGCCCGCCCGAGCCGTCGCCGCCGCCGTCCTCGTAATAGTCCCACTCCGACTCCTCGTAGCGCGAGGTGGCAGCGGAGGGCACCCGCTGCAGCTGCTGCTGCGGCTGCTGGTCCGCCTGCGGGTCATGGGTCGTTGGAGTTGGTGGTGGTGAGGACGCACGCGGCCCCCTTCGCGCCGCTAGCATTGCAGCTGTAGCGCTGCACAGCGCTGCATAGCGCTGCACAGTGCGCTGCTCCGCAATTTCTGCAACCCCCCGCGCGCCCCAACCGCACGCACCTGCTGCGCCGCGTCGCCGCCGGCGGCCGTGTCGTCACCGCCGCCGGTGAGGTTGAAGCGGCGGGTCATGTCGCCCTTGTAGCGCCGCAGCGGCACCACGCCGCCGCGCTCGGCTGGGTACAAGGTGGCGGCTTCCGCCTGCTCCACCTTGCGCAGGAAGGAGACCTGTGCGGGTGGGGTGGGGGGTTGCAAAGATGGCACATAGGAGTGGTGTGGGTTGGGTAGGGATGGGTGGAGTTCCATGCATGATTAATCAAGATCAAGACGAGATGATGTTGGGGGTGGGGTGGGTAGTTCATTCCAGAAACCGAAGCGAGTCGACCAACGGGGGTGGGGCAGCTCCATTTGGTTTCCTCCCAACATGCGCCCCCGGGCGCACCTGCCGCGCGCGCCGCGCCGCCGCCTCGCCCTGCTTCTTGATGGCGTACGACCACACGCCGCCGTCCGCCACCGTGCGGGCCGCCGCCGCCTCGCCTGCACGCAGGCAGAGCGCCAGAGCAGTCAGGCAGGTGATAAGCCGGCCGCCGGGTAGTCAGTGGCGTGTCGGCCTCGTGGTCTGGAACCAGGGCCGATGCAGATCCGGATCCAGGACACAAATGGGCCCCCGCCCGCCATGCTGTGCTGTGCTGTGCTGTGTAAACACCCAACGCCCCACCCACCCCACCCCCTCGAACTTGTCCTACACTCACCCCACCTCATCCCCATCCCAACCCCCGAACCCCACCCAAACCCCAGCACGCCACGCACCCCATCGAACTTGTACTACAATCCCCACACGCCACGCACCCTCAAATTTGTACTTCTTGGCCTCGGACGGGTCCATGGGGCTGATGAAGGCATACTCGCCCAGCGCCTCCAGCGGCGCCGCCGCCGCCTCCACGCCGCCCAGGCACACCTCCTTGAGCCGAGCGCGCACCACCTGGCGAGGCGGAGGGGAGGTTCCATGCGTGATGAATTAGGAGAAGACGGTGTTGGGAGGATGTTGCAGCAGATCAGGGGAGAGGGGGCGGCGGTGGGCGAGACGGGAGGCGGTTGCGGTTGGCGGTTGCGCCAAGGCGTGCCGTGAAATGATTTCGTATGTACGAATGTACTGAATGCGCCCCCACCTCCATGGCGCGCATCTGCCGCGCCAGCTCGCCCTTGAGCGCCTGGTAGCGCGCCTCGCCCTCCGCCGCCAGCCGCGCCTGCAGGCCGCTGTCGATCACAAACTCCTCCGGCGTCAGCCGCTCCACCTCGTCTGCGGCGGTGGTGAATGGCGGCGGCGGCAGCAGCAGTCAGAAGAGGGGGTTGTGAGCAGCCCAGCCCAAAGCGAGAGTGAAACCCCAACCCGAAAGGATGGACGTTCCTGGGGCGGCAGTTGGACCGATCCAAAGGGGTCGGTGGGGCCGCATGGCAGTACTCCACGTAACTCGTAACGTAACCCCCCGCCCCCGCCCCCGCCCCCTCACCCTCACCCTCACCCTCACCCTCACCCGCACCCTCACCCTCACCCTCACCCTCACCCTCACCCTCACCCGCCCCCGCACCCCCGCCCTCACCCTCACCCTTA
Source organism: Chlamydomonas incerta (assembly GCA_016834605.1). NCBI lineage: Eukaryota > Viridiplantae > Chlorophyta > Chlorophyceae > Chlamydomonadales > Chlamydomonadaceae > Chlamydomonas > Chlamydomonas incerta. Next base: position 64,463 of record JAEHOC010000101.1, read on the forward strand.
CCGCCGCCCGAGCGCCCTCACCCCACCCCCATTCGTGTGTTTTGCATTTGCGTGTTCGCGTGTCTGTTTCTGCTGTGCGCGAGCCGAGCCTGGGTGGCATTTCGTCGACGGCGCGCCGACCTCGCCCCGTCTACGCCCTTCGCCCCAAAACGAAAGAGTACACCGTTCCCCTGTATTGCCGCAAACTGCATTGCCTGCTCCTTGTCTAGTTCAGCTTGGTTTAGCTTGGGATGGTATTCACAACCCCCAGCACCCGCACCACACCACACCCACCCGCGGCCTGGTTGAGCTGCTTGAGCTCGGCGATCTTCTCCGCCCAGGTGGCGCACTTGGACGCCACCCGCTGCCGGAAGGCGTTGAGCTTCTCGCGGTGAAGCTGCTGCACGGCCTGAGACCTGCGGGGGAGGGGGGGTGGCGGTGCGGGGAGGGTGGTGCGGGGAGGGTAGTGGTGCGGGGTAGGGTGGCGGTGCGGAGTAGGGTGGCGCGAGGAGGGTGAGCGTGCGGGGAGGGCGCGGGGGTGAGCGTGAGGACGCGAGGGTGCGAATCCGTGCGTGAGGGTGAGTCCGAGGGAGATTTCGAGACTCACTGCGGGGGAGGGTCCGGTCGGGTGGGATTCAAAGAATCCATTCAGCTGGTCATTCCGCCCCCCCCCCCCACGGGATTGATTTAGCTTGGGCTGGTGTTTACCCGCCACCCCCACCCCCATTCACAACCCCACCCCACCCCACAATCCCACACTACTCCACACCACACACAACCCCGCCGCGCACGCGCCCGCACCTGGCCTGCTGCCACGTGGGCGCGCCGTCCGCGGATGTGTGAATGCCCGGCAGCAGCGCGCGCGCGTGCACCGGGACCAGCGCGCCCAGCCCCGCGCGCTCGAATCCGCGCGGCCGCGGCGGCCCGATGGCCCCAAACACCGCGCTGCGCTGCGTCAGCGCCGCCAAATGGCCGCCGCCGCCGCCGCCGCCGGGCGCGCCGCCCGCCGCCGCCGGGCCGGTCAGGCCGGGGCCGCCGGCGCCGCCCATGTGAGAGGCGCGCGCGGCGGCGTTGGCGTGGCGGGCGCGGTTGGCGGCTGTGGCGAGCTCCAGGACCTGAAGTACGGGTGGGGATAGGGCGGGTGGGTGGGGGAGAGGGCGGGTGGGGGTGTGTGGAGTGTGGCGGGGAGGGAGGGGCGGAGAGTGAACTCAACCCAGCCCAAACTAAGAACCGCACGTGTGGCTGCCACACTGCCATCACCCGCGGAGCCGGAAGCTGTCCGTCCGTGAGGCGCCCACCCGCCCACGCACCTGAACGCTGCCCTCGCCGCCCGCCGTCAGCAGCCGCTCCCCCAGCAGGCACACCGCCGTGGCGCCGCCCGCAGCCATCTCGTGCAGCAGCCAGCGGCCCTGCGGGTTGGGGGCGGCGGCGAGAGAGAGAGGGGCGCACGTTATATAGTACCGGCATTGTAAACGTAAGTTCAGAGGTTGCCGAGTGCCGCATGCACAGGGGTCAAGGTAAGCAGGCTGCTGTGCTCGTGTCGTGTCGTGGCACAGTCCCACGCTTGCAGGCACCGGGCACAACACGGGCACAAAACTTTGCTATCGCGTCATCGTCGTGAGCATCGCAGCAGCCCGGTGCGTCTGCCTGAGCCCCGTCTAATCCCCACCTGAAGGCTGATCTCGGGCAGGCCGTACACAGCCACCGAGCCGTCCGAGCTGGCAACCACCATGCGCAGCGCCGGACCGCCGGCGGCGGCGGCGCCGCCGGCGGCGCCGCCGCCGCCGGCAGCCGCCACGTGCCCGTCCGGCCCCACCGTGAAGGGCGGGCTGATGCACATGGCAGTAGCCGCAAGCTGTAGCTCCATGGGCTTCTCCGACTCGGGGAGTTGGAAGTTCTGCGACCCAGGGGCCATGGACATTGCCCGGCTGTAGCCGTGGCTGGCGTGGCCGGCTGTAGCGCCGCCGCCGGAGGCGCCGTGCCCGTGCCCGTGCCCGTGCGTGGTGCCGCCGATGCCCGAGCGGTACTGCTGGGTGGGCGTGGGCGGCGCGTCGGAGCCGGGGCCGTTGTCGGCGGCGGCGGCGGCCGCCGCCGCCGCGGCGGCGGCGGCGGCGCGCGCCGCCACCGCGCCCGCCGCGCGCTGCTGCTCGGTGCACATGCGGTAGCGGCGGAGGCTCTTGTCGCTGTGCGCGGTGAAGACCCAGAACCAGCCGCCGGCGTTGGCGCCGCTGCCGCCGCCGGGGCCGGACGCGGGGTAGACCGCCAGGGCGGTCACCAGCGACTGCGCGCGCAGCGTGGCGACGATGAGCGAGCCGCGCGGCAGCGTGCCGTCGGGCGGCGCGGCCTCCAGCGCGGTGTTGTCGGGCAGGCGCAGCACCGCCACCTCGCCCAGCACGGAACCCACCACCAGGTGCGGCGTGTGGGCTGTGTGTGTGTGGTGTAGTGGGGGCGGCGGCGAGGTGTGGGGGTTGGCGGGTGGTGGCGATTGCGTGCACACACAGTTGGTTGATGGTTGGTGGCGGCTGCCCCGTGCCGGCGCGCCGCCCCCACCCCACCCACACACCCACACCCTCTTTTGCACACCCACACACCCACACACCCACACCCACACCCACACCCACACCCACACCCACACCCACACCCACACCCACACCCACACCCACACCCACACCCACACCCACACCCACACCCACACACCACGCAGTCTCCTGCTTGTCTGTCGTTTTCCCTTGTGCTCTCTAACACACACACCGCACGCGCACCTCCCGGCTCCGGCGGCGCCCAGGCCAGCAGGCGCGGTTCGCGCATGGGGTAGAAGCCCAGCAGGCGCATTGACACCTCGTGGCCCAGGCCCATGACGCGCAGGAAGGCGATGCGGCCCTCGGCGGCGCACGACACCGCGCAGTACTGCCCGTCCTGCGGGGGGGTGGGGGGTTGCAAGGATGTTTGGAAAAGCGGCACAGGTGCACTGAAGACTGGGGGGGGGGGGGGTTTGCAAAGATGGTACATAGAAGGGTAGTGGCGTAGGCAGCAGGCGTGGAGGGGGGGAGGGGGGGTTGCAAGGATATTTGGAAAAGCGGTACAGGTGCACTGAAGACTGCGTCTTGAGTTCGGTACGTTACCGAAGGGGGCGGCCGTCCGGGCGGCCACGCTCCAGCGCGCTGTGTCTCCGTGAAGCTGACATTCCCTCCGTGAAGTTGGTAGTACCCGGTTTACTAAGAAAAAACGCGGGCGCAAGTGGCGCGTAGTGAGGAAACGCTCGGGAATACCGCAAGGAAACCGTGTTCGTCTGGCCGTGTGGCGAAGTGCGAGCTGCAGCTGCATACTTTGGCTGACACCCGAAACTCACCTGCGCGCGGAGCGCGCAGACGCCACGCCACCGCCACCACGCAGGACATGCGAGGCAAAACGTCAGAGCGGGCGCGGTCAGGCGTGGCGCAGGGGCAACAAAGCAACATACAAAGCAAACGACAAGGATACATGCGATGTGCACCGAATAAAGAGGGCGTTAGCGCAAAGGGGCGACTTAGGGCAAGCGACGGGATGGGCAGCAGGGCAGGGGGAGGAGCTAGGGGGGGTGCACACATACTCGGGGGAGGGGGAGGCAAAGATGACGTTTGGAAACGCGGTACAGGGTGAGGGCGGGCGCAGGAGGGAGGGTGTGGGAAGGATGGTGGGGAGAGGGGTGCACAGGTTGCCAAGCAGGCCTGTTTTTTTAGGAGTCCTCTGAGCTCCCAACACACGGGTGAGGGGGGCAGTGCACGCTGCTGCTCCCTAAGTCCCGAACGGCATACACAAGGCGCGCACACACGCACACGCACACGCTCACGCGTTTGGATTTTTTTCCGACGCACGCACACAACTCAACCACACAAGCGCACACGCACCTGCGAGAAGGCGGCGGCGGTGACGGGCCCGCTGAACAGCCGCACCTCCCAGGTGCTGGCCAGGCTGCGGGCCAGCTGGTTCAGGTCCGCCGCGTCCGCCGCGTTGGCCGGGACCCGGTCCGCGTTCACCAGCTGCACCACGCCGCCCGACGTGCCCAACAGGAACGCAGGAGGCGGCGGACCCGAGCCGCCTCCGGCGGCGCCGCCGGCATCGGTGGCGCCTGCGGCGCCGCCGGAGGCGGCGGCGGCGGCGGCCCGGGGCGAGCCGGGGGCGGCGGGTGGCGGCGCCGGCGGCTGTGGCGGGTGCAGGGCGGCCATGCAGGTGACGGGCTGGGCCACGTGCCATATGGCCTCCAGCAGCAGCGCGGGCGCGGGGCAGGGCAGGTCCTCGGGCGTGGGCGTGTCGGTGGGCACGTAGCTGCAGAGGAGGGGGAGGGTGGGGTAGGGGGTGGGGGTGCGGGTTGGGGGGTACATTCATGAGTACTCGTGACGGTGGGGGCTGCAAAGATGGTACGTAAAAGTGCAGGGGGGCAGGGGGACCAGGGGGGCAGGGGGAGGGACTGCAAGGGTGGTGCGAGAGGTGCGGCACGGTGCACGCACCTCCACATACGCCCGGTGCCGCACATGCCCACACGTGCCAATACACGCCCCCAACGCCCCCACCCGCCCGCAACAACCCCCCCATTTGGGATTTGGAGAAAACTACCCCCCCGCACACACACACACCGCTATCGTTTTCCCTTGTGCTCTCTAACACACACACACACCACACAACGAGGGCAACATCGACAACCGCGGAGCTCGGTAACCGGCGTAGGTATTTGTACGTAACTGCGCGCGCGTGTTTGGCGGGTTTGGTCCGTCGTTGTTTTTTGTTCAACACACACACCACGCCCCCACACGCCCCCACACGCCCCCGCTCTGCGCATCACGCTCACCTCCACATGCGCACGGTGCCGTCGCCGCCGCCCGTGACCAGCCGCGTGGGCGACAGCCACAGCGCCGCGCCCACGCGGCCGCGGTGGAAGCGCGCCACCTCCATCACCGCCACCGGCGCGCCGCGCGCCGCGTAGCCCGTCGGCGCCGCCATGCCGCTCCGGCTGTTGGTGCGGCTGCCCATGCTGCCCGGCGAGTCGGCGCCGGAGCCGCCGCCGCCGCCGCCGGTGAGCGCCGCCACCGCCGGCGGCACCGCGCCCGACGCCAGCGCGCCGGCGAATGCGCCAGCAAGGCCAGGGAAGCCGCCAGCCGGCGCCTCGCCGGCAAAGTACTGGTTGCCGCTGTTGCTGCCCGCGCTGGCGCGGCCGGCGCGCACGAGCGTGCCGGTGGCGCCGGCGCCGCCGCCGCCGTGCGCGGCGGTGGGGCAGCTGGTGCTGGCCAGCACGACGGCGCCGTCGGCTGACGTCAGCACCAGCTGCCCGAACGAGGGCGACGCCGCGGCGCGCGTGAGCGAGCGCAGCGGCAGCACCGCCGACCCAGACAGCGTCAGGTGCGCCGGCGCGCCGAAGGCAGCGGCGCCGCCGCCGCTGCCGCCGGCGGCGCCGCTGAAGGTGACGCCGCCGCTGGGGCTGGCGCCGCCGTGTGTGCTGGTGGCGGTGGTGCTGCCGTCGGGGTTGGGCGAGCTCAGCCACACCAGCTGCGCCGAGGTCTTGGTGTCTGTGTGGGATGGGATGTGGGATGGGAATCAGGACATGGGGAAGGGCCGCCGACCGTGGCTTCCTGGATGGAAGCAAGTCTGTCAACACAAGGCAACTGCCGACCGTCAACTGCACAAGTGTGCGCCCGCGCCTGCGCCTCCACGCGCGCTCACCTCCCGCCAGCACCAGGATTACGTGCACCGCCGTCACCACCACCGCCACCACGCCGCTCCGCGCTGGCTGCACCCAACCACCCGCACCACCGCCCGCGCCCGCGCCCGCGCCCGCGCCCGCGCCGATGAACAGGCTCGGCGGCAGCAACGCCGCCGGCGGCGGCGCCGGCTGCGGCGCCGGCGGCGGCGGCACCGCGGGGCCGTAGATGAGCTCGGCGATGTGGCCGCCGCCGGGCGCCACGCCCCAGCCGGTGGCGGGCACGGCGGGCGGCGCGGCGTTGCGCACGACCAGCAGGCGGCCGGCGGTGGTGCCCAGCAGCAGCGCGCCGTTGGGGCTCCAGCACCTGGAAGCGAGGGGGAGGGGGGTGGGGCGTGTGTGTTTTGGGTTTGGGGTGCAGTTCGGGGGTTGCTGAAGGGAGGTTGGGGCGACATTCATGATTACGGTAGCTAAGAAGCGAAGGCTTGGCCAGGTGGTGGTGGTGGGGGGGTGCATCATTCATTCATCAGGAGTGTAACCCCCGCCCCGCCGCCCTTTACCCCTAATTCTGCTTGGGAATAAATCCCCAGCTCCGCCCCCTGCCCGCCGCAACCGCTCGCCCCACACACACGCACTCACATGCTGCCCAGCTGCTCGCCGTCGGCTAGCACCGACAGCTCCACCTCGCTCTGCCGCACCACGTGAGTGCCCGCCATCGGCTCCGCCCACACCACGCGCGCCGCGGTGGGGCCGCCCACCGCCAGCACCTGCATACAGCAGCACACATTCACAATACAGCCACAAGACCCAGCGGCGCGGCGCGGTTTAAGACTAAAGTGTCAGTTCTTGTGTGCGGGGGTGAGTTGCAGATGGGACGGGGGATAGTTCGTTCTAGGGGGTTGCCATTTGCAATTTGAACGTGGAGGCGTGGGGTTCCGTACCTGGCGATAGCGTGTCGATTCGGTTGGTCAGAAGGCTGCCCTGGCATCCCAAAGGTGAGCCCGCCACCCCACCCCTGCCTCGTCTTAATCAATCATGCATGGAGCCCGCCCTGTGCTACTCGCAAATTAGCCCCCGTACGCTCCGGCCCCCTTGGCAGTTTGCCCAACCCGCCACACCCCCACATGCCTGTCCCTTGTCTAGTTTCGCTTGGGTTTAGATTGGGCTGGTGTTTACAACCCACCCCACCCCCGCGCTCACATCGTGGTTGGCGGGGAAGAACGCCGGCTCCAGGCCCACCAGCGCGTCCGGCAGGCACACCCGGATGAGCGCCTCCTTGGCGTCCACGTCCCTGGCGGCAGCAGCAGCAGCAGCAGCAGCAGCAGCAGCGGCAGGCGGCGGCAGGTGGCGGCGGCAGCGGCAGGTGGCGGCGGCAGCGGCAGGTGGCACAAGGCGGTGGGGCAGGGCGGGGTGGTGCTGCCAAGTGGGCGCAAGGCGCAGGTTCCCCATCCCTTGTCTAGTTCAGCTTGGTTTAGCTTGGGATGGTATTCACAACCCCCCCCCCCCCCCCCGCCCTTCTTGCCTGTATACTGCCTCACACTTACATCCGCCCGACCGCACCCTGCCAGCCGTGCTGCCGACCCCCCACCCCAAAACCCCAGCCCCGCCCCAGCCCCAGCCCCCGCCCCAGCCCCCGCCCCAGCCCCAGCCCCAGCCCCAGCCCCAGCCCCGCCAGCCGACGCGGTCCACCCTGGCCTTGGGCCCCACAAACCCCGCCCCCCTCCCCAGCCGCCGCCACCCACCACACGTCCAGCTGGTTGTCCGGCCCGCCGCCCAGCGTCAGCAGCCGCGTGCCCTCGCCGTCGAACGCCATCCAGCCGAACTCCAGGAACTTGTTGCCCGCATCCTGTGCAGTGCAGGAGGGCGGCGGCGTTTGGTGTTTCGCAGAACGGCACGGCTTTTTTAGATTGTGCCGAGATTGCGCCGAAGCAATCAAAACGCCACGGGCTGGGCTTTGGCTGCCTGCCTAGCTGCCTCTGTGTGCATGGCAGTCCTCTCTCGCCTGCCAGCGCATGCCGGCGAGCGGCCCATCCGCCCCACCCCACCCCTTCCCTCCCCTCCCACCCCCGTGCCATGCCCCCGTCCCACACACGTACACATCCCACGCCCCACGCCGCCCCACGCCGCCCCCGCGCCCCGCGCTGCGCACCTTGATGGTGGACGCGGCCTGCAGCGACTCGGCGCTCACCACCTGCACCGCTTGCTGCCCGCCCGCCGCCTGCTGCACGTAGGCCAGCAGGTGGCCGTGGGGGCAGGCCGCGAACACCGCGGCCGCGTGGTTGGGCGGGGGGTGGCCGCTGCCCTCCGGCAGCGTCCAGATGTGGCGCTGGGCGTGGAATAGGGAGAGGTAGAGGGGGACGGGTTTGGGTTGACGAGGTTGAAGGTGGGGAGTAGGTCGCGCAAGATAGGAGGTGGAGGTAGGAGAAGGAACTGGCCGCGGCACGCCCCGGCATTGGCCGGGGGCACCCCACGCCCGCGCCGCGGGCAAACACCGCCGGATACGGTGCCGTCGCAAAGCCCCCTTCAGGGTAACAGCACTTGCGATGCAAGCTCCCAGCGGACGATTCTGGACCCCTCCCTCAACGTGCCGCGGCCGCACCAGCAGGCCGGAGTCCGTCTCGTGCAGCACTACGCCATGGCCGCTGGCGTAGACAAGAGTGGTGTCGTCCAGGAACGTCACCCGGCCGCCATACCCCGCCGTTGTTATCGATGCGACATCCATGGCTGCTAAATCACTAGCACGGCTCCCTCAGTGAGGTCGCTCAGCCACGCGGCATGCTCCAGTAGGAACGCGGGACCCCTTCATCAAGGGTGCTACCCCAGACTATTAAGAGTTTCCTCTACCAAAGTGCATGGCACAACTGCAGCCGTTGAATACTGCTCGCTCTGCGCAAGCGGAGAGCGGTCAAGCGAGTCGGTCAAGGTCTTTTAATCAATTATGGAAGATAATCTTGATATAAATCCACATATGTTAGCCTTAGCATTCCTTTACCCCGGCTTGCGCGATTCCATGTCGCGGGCAAATGCGCGACCCCGACGAGGCCAAGGAATTCCGCAGCCTGCAATATGAATTAAAATACCATCGTTTTCCCTAATACCTGGCATCAAGAACACAAGCGAGAGCTCTGCTTTGCGAAACAGAACTTCGAGAATCAAAACCTGCCACTTATCGGCACGCTGCTTGCGCCATGGGAGCAGGGTAGCCAGAGGCGTGTTTTCCGGACCAGGAACTAGGACTAGAAAGCAGCATGGCGACCTTGGTCCAGGCTCCAATGGACTCAGCGCGCGGGCAGCTAAGCTCGCGGGAAAATGGTGGCTCGCGTGAAGGCAAGTGCACGGTTGCGAGGCGTCTGGGTGGGCCTGGGCATTGGGCTTGCCCAAGAGAGGTTGCCGACCCACCCCTGCCCTCGAGTGTGCGCGCTCGGCAGGGGCCTCAGGACCCTCCTCGCACCTGTGGCCGGGGCCAGCAGCTGCAGGAGAAACCGTGTGACTCAGCTAGAGCCAGAGCCAGGGCACGCCAGTCTTGGGCTCCCACAGCGGCCCCACACACGGTCTCGTGCTCTAGGGAGGAGGCAGGGCAAACCCCTGAGGCACGTCGGCCCCGGCAGTTCAGACCCCCGTCGCTCGTGTTCACTCAACCACATGCTCTTGCAGGCAAGCGCACGTTCAAGGAGAAACTGCACAACCTGATTGCGGAGGCGGAGGCCGCGGAGGCGCAGGCGTACCGCGAAACGCAACTAGCGGACAAAAAGTCACTATGCATCCAGGTGTGCGGTCGTGGCGGGAAGGGGGGCAGGTTGTGAATACCAGCCCAAGCTAAACCAACTAACTAGACAGGGGCCCGCAGTAACAACGGAAGCAGCCCGCATGCCACGCCATATGAAGCTGTGCTATGCTGCATGACCGCGCGGCCCAATGGTAACTAGCTGCGGCTTGCCGTGGGGTTTGAGCACGACGCCTACAGCGACACGCGCCTTTGCGCCAGTTTCTCACCCCCGCTCGCCCCCCCCCCCCCCCCCCCCACACACACACACCTCACCCCCCGCCCCCGGCCCATATAACACCAACGCCACCACACCACACCATTCCATGCTACCCCGCACCCGCAGCTGCTGGTGGAGGGGCGGCCGCAGGCGTTCGTGGATTTCTTCAGCCTCACGCACAACCGGCTGGCGGGCGGGGAGGCCGCCGGGCCGGACGGCCAGCCCGGCGGCGGCGGCGGCGGCGACGACGTGCCGCAGGAGGCGCTGGGGCTGCTGCGCGGGGAGCTGCTCAAGGCGGACAACGCGCTGCGCACCGGGGACACGCAGGTGGGGGCTGGGGGGTTGGGGGGTTGGGGTTGGGTGGTGGGGTGAGGGTTTGAGGGGTGGGGGTTGCGGGGGAGGGCGGGGAGGGGTTGCAAAGATGGTACATAGAAGTGTAGTGGCGTAGACAGCAGGCGTGGAGGCGTTCGTAGGGGTGCGGGGAAGGGGTGGTGGGCTTGGTGGGGTTGCTGTGAACCAATCCCGTAAGGAAACATCAGCGCTGGTGACTTGGTGGTGGTGGGGGGGGGTTGCAAAGATGGTACATAGAAGTGCGAGATGAGGGGCCGGGGCGGTGGCGCGGGATGCGGGTGCAGGGGCGGTGGGGGTTAGGTGGGGGTGGTGGCGGGGGCGAGGGCCCAGGGGCGGCCGGCAGGCTGGAGCTGCGGTGTGGGGGGCTCCGCTGGCCTCATGATGAGCGTAAAACCCCATCCCGCCGCCCTCCCTGACCCCCACCCCGTCCCCCAACCAAGACTAACCTACTGCAGCTACCTGTCAGCATCATCTTTACTTTCATCATTACTTTAAGCATGCCTGGAACCCCTCCACCAACCCACCCGCCCCCACCCCACCCTACCTCACAGGCTGTGTACGGCTCCTACAAGAACCTGGCCAAGTACTTTGCGCAGATCGGGCGGCTGCACAAGGCCGAGTTCTTCTTCCGGCGCTGCCTGCGGCTGTCGCAGGACACGCAGGTGCGCTGGTGGTGTGGTGTGGTGGTGGGGGGGGGGGTGGGGGGGTGGGGGGGGGGGGGTGTGCGGCTTCCGGCCTTCCAATGTGTTCGTCGCAGTTCTCAATGCTGCCACTGTTGCTACGGTACTGCCTGCTGACGTCAGTATTGCTGTTGCTGCTGCTGCTACTGCTACTGCCTGCTGCCGCTGCTCGCAGTGGCTGGCGGGCGAGCTGGAGGCGAACCTGGCGCTGGGGGTGGTGTACGAGGAGCTGCAGGTGTGCGTGTGCGTGTGGGGGTGGGGGGCGGGGCACACGGGGGCGGGGGTTGTGAATACCATCCCAAGCTAAACCAAGCTAAACTAGACAGGGAGATGGGGTCGGTAGTTCATTTCAGAACCCAAGGCAACCAGTCCCGCCCAGAGCACGGGGGGTGGGGTAGCCGTCCATGTGACGGTTTGGTTTGCAAACCATGGGGGAGAGGGCTTGGAGGGGCCTGGAGGGTGGGGTGGCCTGGAGTGGGGCGGGGCGCGGGGGCTCAGGAGATGGAGAGCGTGGCCTGGGGACCTCACACACTTGCCGGACTCTTGCGACCCCAGACTCTTCCAGCCATCCCTTAACCCCCTGCACTTGTATGTACCATCTTCGCAACCACCGCGCCCCTTCCCAACTCCTCGTCTTTTAATTAATCACGAATGTAACCCTCCCTCCATCCCTCCATCCCTCCATCCCTCCATCCCTCCCTCCCCTCCCCTCCCTCCCACACACACACACACACACACACACACCGACCCCGCCAGGAGACCGAGGCCGCCATCTCCTGCTACGAGCGGCGCCTGGCGCTGGCCTCCGACAACCAGTTGGCGCTGGAGAGCGACACAGCCTACCAGAACCTCACCACCGTCTACCTGCGCCAGGTGGGCGGGTGGGGTTGTGAATACCATCCCAAGCTAACCCAAGCTGAACTCTACAAGGGATACGCAAGTGCAGTTTGCGGCAATACAGGGTAACGGTATGCTCTTGCGTTTTGGGGGGTTTGCAAGGATGTTTGGAAAAGCGGTAGCGTGTTGGGGGGGGGGGGGGGCGGGCGGGCGGGGGCGTGTGCATGCGTGGGAGGGAGGGAGCGCGCGGTGGAGGAGTGGAGGATGTGTCTGATGCGGATGAGAGTGGTGCCGTGCCGTGCCGTGCCCCCGCGCGCCTCCTGTCGCACACCATCGCCCTGCCACCCCCGCCCGCCACCTCCATTCCCCCACCATGCACCTCCCCCCCCCCACACACACACAGGCGGAGGTGCAGGAGAGCACGGGCCAGGTGGAGGACGCCATTGCCTCCTACAACAAGTGCCTGTCCGCGGCGGAGCGCAGCGGCGACAGCGCCACCGCCGCCAAGGCCAACTACCGGATAGGTGGGGACTTGCGGCGGGTGCCGGGGCATGGGTGTTGGTTGCATCAGGGAGAGCGGGGGCGGGGCTGGGGGAGGGGGAGGGGGAGGGGTGGTGGCGGCCCCAGCTGAGAGACCAAACGCGTTGAAGAAGGGAGAGTGGCGGTGGGGGCGGGTGCGGGATGGTAGTCGAGGGGTGTCCCCGGAGGCCTAGGAGAGCCCTCAGGGGGAGGCATCATCTCGCTGTTTTTAACACACCTGCCGCTGCTGCCGCTTGCTGCTGCCGCTTGCTGCTGCCGCTTGCTGCTGCCGCTTGCTGCTGCCGCTTGCTGCTGCCGCTTGCTGCTGCCGCTTGCTGCTGCCCGCCGCACGCACGCGTGCAGGCATGCTGTACGCGGGCGGGCGCAAGCACCCGGAGGCCATCCACTACCTGCGCGCCTTCATCGAGCTGGCGCCGCACATGGAGGACAAGGTGCGGAGGAGGAGGGGGAGGAGGGCGGCGGCGGCGGCGGGTTTAATTTTCCAGGGACTGGAGCAGGGGGCTTCGTTTATTTGTAAACACACGTAATATCGGTCATCGGTGCCCCTACGCCTGCTGTCCACCCCGCTACACTTCTTTGCACCACACTCCTCCCACCCCACCGACACGCCCCAACGCACCCCACACTGACACACACACCGCCCGCCACAGGCCGCGGTGGGCAGCGCCTACACCGCCTTCTCCGGCTGCCTGCGCGACCTGGGCGACCGCGAGGCGGCGGTGCGCTGCCTGGAGGAGTACCTGCAGGTGGGGGTTGGGGGGTGCAAGGGGTTGGGGGGGGGGGGGGTTGTGAATACCATCCCAAGCTCAACCAAGCTAAACTAGACGAGGGACAAGCAAGGGTGGGGGTGTGAAGCAAACTCAAACCAAACTACTGGGGGCGCAAGGGTGGGGGTTGTAAGGGTGCGGCGGTACGGGCCTGGGCCTGGGCTGGGTGCGCTGGGTGTGTGCCATTGTGTGCTGGCCCCTGCTGCCCCTCATTTTAGTTCCTCCACTCCCCTCTTCAACACCACAAGCCCTAAACCCGACCCAACACCGACCCATAAATACACACAGGCCGCCCGCGGTGGCGACCCCAACGGCACGGCGCTGGCCAGCTGCAGCCTGGGCATCATGCTGTACGAGCAGGTGCGTGGGCGCGTGTGGGCGTGGGCGTGGGGGTTGGGAGGGGTGGCGGGGGTGGGTGGGGATGGCGGGGACGAAGGGTGTTGGGGGCGGGGCAGCGGGGGGCGGGGGAGGCGTCAGGGCAGGGTGGTGGGGTGGAGAACGTTCGCGTGGTCAATTTTGCCTGCTCATGCCCGCTTCCGGCCCTCCGCCTCTCCTTCCACCACCAGACCCAACCACCACCAAACCGCCACCACCCACCCAAACCACCCCACGCCCCCCGCGCACAGGGCGACCTGGACTCGGCGGTGTCCTACTTTGAGAAGTTCTTTGAGACGGCGCGCACCCTGGCCGACCGCAAGATGCTGGACACGGCGCGCGTGAACCTGGGCGTGGCGCGCGGCGCGCTGCGCATGGGCGCCTGGATGGGCGTGGTGGGCCACAACCTGCCCAAGCTGATCGCGTGGAAGGGAAGCCGCGTGCCGTTCACGGACCACTGAGGCGGGTTGATGGGGGGGAGGACGTGACGGGCTGTCGTGTGCTGTTGCGCCTTGGCGGGGCCCGGGTGTGCGCCACGCAACAAGAGGGGGCCGCGCTGGCTTTTGCGTTACTAGCGTTACCGTTGCTGTGTAAGCAGGCTTACATTTCCGGACTTGTCTGCAGCCCCCGCCTCAGCTAGCGACACGCAGCAGGTGGTGTTAGGACCAGGGCATGGGATGAGAGTGGCATGCCCCAGTGGTGACAGATGAATTCCCAGACCCAGCGAGCCCTGGCCAGTGCTCGTATCTTCCATCTACGCTGTAGAAATTTGCCCCAAATCCGCCGAAGGCGGAGAAATATTTTGGGGTTTGGGGCCGCGCATCTACCGAGCGTAGACGGTTTGGGCGGATTTGGCGGTAATCTCTTCTTCGTGGTGACGCAACCCGGATGTGCCCGGGGCACTTACCCCGCGCCGTGTCCGGTCACCCCAGCAGCTGAAGTGGCTGAGGCGCCGGCAGCGACGCGTGGCAGCGGGTTCTGGTGCCTACAGGGGCCGGGGAGGGGCAGGGGCACTCTTTTGCACACGTGCGCATTCAAGATGGCCAAGCCTGGTGCGTGCGAGCGTTGACGCATGACAAGCCCACAAGTAGCGATTTTGGCACAATCGGAGCGAGCAGTTGGGTTTGGGTGAGTGGCCGGGTCCAGGCCAGGAACGTGTAAGAACGACCAGGAACGACGGTTTCTTTTGCGACGTGCGGCGTGTCGTGCTCGGACCAAGTAACCGCCGGTCCATCCAAACGGTTGGCCGTAAAGTTGTCGTGCTCAGCCAAAACTTGACGCGTGGCAGGACCACTTGCGCGAGCTCACATAAGACGCGGCACAGGCAGTCGGTCGCAAATACTTACTGCCCCATCCACACCTACGATCACAAGCTCTGGTAACATGCTCTGCCGCCGTCAGTACACCGCCTCTCTGGCGCCGCGCCGCAGTGCCGCCAAGAGCATTTGCCCCGTCATTTGCGCCTCGCCTCAGCAATCGGTTGCCTCTATGGTGTCGCGTGCGCAGCAAAAGCTGGTACGGGGGTTCAGGGTGTGCTTTCGCCCAGCGGACACATGACACGTTTACAAAACCTTTGGACAGGATCGGCCGAAGCCGATGCGCTGGCGTCAGCAGGCTACCCTGGACCTTCTGCCGTCCTCGCCGACAAGCAGGGCGCGCAGGGTGAGCTTGCTGCCACTGGCTTGCACTAGCGCATGTGGTCAGGCATTGTTAGAAATTGCCAGGAAAACGTCACTTATCCGCTGCATTTTCAATCTTACGGAAGTTAAGTAACCGAATGGCTGTTGGGCAGCTGCGGATATCGCGCCATTCAGCCGCAGCGGTTTGTCAGCTAGGCCGTCGCGCTTCGGAAAAAAACCGTGTCAAGCCCGTGTGCGCCATCAAAAGGTTGACTTGCTCGCCCATCCAGCCGTGACCTATGCCACGGCGACAAGCAAACCAAACCATCCGCTCGTCGTGAAGTGTGTCGACAGACAGACATGATGATGCCATGTCTGCTGCTTATGCCTCCGCAGGCCGCCGCCAGCGTTGCCACCCCGGCCGCCGCCGGCAACGGAGGCGTCGGCACCCTGTCTTCCACCAAGGTGGCGGTGATCAACCGCACCGAGGAGACCGTCATGGTCGAGCTGCGCTGGGGCGCCATCGGCGTCAGCTCCGCGGTCGCCAAGCCCGGCCAGGTCGCGTACCTGCCCTGCGAGTACGTCTGGTACGACCTGTACGCCCACAAGGACGGCGCGCTGCGCTGGTTGCGCAGCGCAACGGTGTCTACGGCGGCGAGAGCCGGTATCAGGTGTGTGTGTGTGTGTGTGTGTGTGTGTGTGTGTGTGTGTGTGTGTGTGTGTGTGTGTGTGGCTGGGTGTGGCTAAGTGTGGTTACAATCAAGGTGGCGCGCACGATCCCGCTTTCATTCCCCTACCTCCTTGCGGCCCGAGGGGCGGCCTGACAACGCCAAACACAATCGCCTCTCACAATGTGGCCTCTGTGACAGCAGCAGCAGCAGGAGCTGGAGGAGCAGCAGCGGCGGCGGTATGCAGCACACCTGCAGGAGGCTGCGAAGGCACAGGCGCAGATCCAGCAAGCGCTGGTACCGCAGCCGCCCGCGCCCACAACCAGCCAGGCGGACGGAGATGAGGAAATGGAGGAGGCGGAAGAGAAGGGAGAGGAACAAGCCGTAGACGGGGGGAAGAAACCGGAGGAGAAGGGCGCCCCCCCGCACGGCACGCCCCTGCACGCAGTGAGGGTACCACCGAGCAAGCCGGCCAGTGGAGCCGGGGCCAGTGTGAAGGCGGCCGCGGGCGGCAGCACCACACAGTCGGAGAAGACCGACCGCCCCGGCCCCCCGGCGAAGAGCCCGGACAACAACAGCAACAGCAGCAACAGCGCGAGCACCAACACCAGCACCAGCGCCCCCGCCAATGCTAGCACCGGAGCTGGCGGTGACGGCGGTGACGCCAACACCAGCGCGGGCGCAAGCACCAGCACAAACGTCAATGCCAACACCACCGCCGGCGCCAGCACCAGTGCCAACGCCAATGCTGGCGGCAACGGCACCAGGGCCAGCGTGGGCACTAGCACCAGCACCACGGGCGACACGGAGGTGAGCGGTAACGGGAGCGAACGCCGGCACCGCGGCGCCATAGCTAAAACAGCAGCTGCGATGGCGGAGAACGCCAAGAACAGACAGAGAGGGGACGGACACGCAGCGGGGGGCGAAGCGACCACTAGCCAACCACAGACGGAGCCCGATCCGCAGCACAGAACACCACAGGCACCACGCGTGAACCGCCGCAAGATGAACGGCAACACCCCCCCGCCGATCAAACTGGTGGTGGAGGGCAGCGCAACAGGCGCAGACGACAACAGCAGCAATGGATACGCATCCATGGACGAGGAGGGCGACCCCCCCGCCCTGGCGCTCTCAGATGAGACGCAATTCCCGGCCCTTGGGGCATAATGCGTAAACGTAGGCAAGAAGGCCGTGAGTCGCTGCGGCCGCTACGGATAGCGACGCACAACGTACGTGGCCTCCTATCGCACCGGGGTGGAAGCCCTGATGCGAAACGCCTTATTGCACTTATGAAATCCTGGGAGGCAGCACAGCTAGATATTATCTGCCTACAGGAAACGCGAGTTACAGCGGACTGCATCGACACAGCCAGAAAACAGATATTTATAGCAGCGTCAGCAATCAGAGGCAGCGAATACATTTCCTTCTGGGGTCCAGCTGGTACAGGGCCGAACGGAAGCCCAGCTGGGGGAGTTGCCATTCTGATCAGAACCTCGCTTGCAGAGCAGCTTACAGCAACAGACACGACAGAATGCAGCATATCAGAGGACAGCCGGATGTTACAGCTTCCGTTGGAATGGGGTGGCCACAGCTTTAACCTAGTATGCACGTACCTTCCGTCTGGCAGCCCAACAGGCCAACGTAATTTCATCCAGCAACAGCTAGCCCTCCTTTCGAGCAATGGCAAGCAGAGTATTATTTGCGGAGATTTCAACTTTGTCATGGACCCGCAACTTGACTGCACCAACCCCGATGCCCGTACAGCTGATAGCATCACGGCCAGCCAATTTACGTCAGCATGCCCTGGTCTAGTGGACGTGTTTCGTCATCTACATCCAGCATTGCGCTCCTTTACGTATTTTTACCGTACAGCAAGCTCCGCTGGGGCATCTCGCTTGGACCGCATTATGGCATCCGCATCTATCAGCGAAAATATGATTTCATGCCGAGTGGAGAATGGCGCGCCATCAGATCACCGAATGGTGATATCTCGCCTAGCCCCCTCACCCTCGGCCGCTATGCAGCATCAACCAGGTAAAGGCTTGAGGCGATGTAAGCTATACTTCATGGATTATGGGGATCTACGCCAGCACTTTAAGGAATGGATTGACACTAACGCTGCCACCATACCATCCAGCCCAGCAGCAATTATTGATTGGTGGCCGCTTTTTAAATCAGCAATGATTACTTCCATCCATACACTCAATACGGAGTCAGTGCGAAGGCATCACACAGCGACAGAACAGCTAGCGCAGGCAAACAGATCTGCCACCCAAGCTTTTGCATCAGTGGAAAGGGCGGCCACTAGGGGGCAACCACTGCACGATCTGGCGAACAATGCAGTATCAGCAAGAGCAGCGGTAGCTAAAGCAGCAGTAGAAGCCAGCGTATCAACAGAAAGGCGCACTCGACACACATGGCTACGGATGGGGGAGCAACCGAACCCCGTTATGACTAAACTCCTTCGCCCCCCGGCGACATCACGACGTATACAGGCGCTGAAATGCAGTGATGGCGCCACCACGTCTGACCCGGTTAAGTTGGCGCAGGAAATGATCACCTTTTGGAGCGGCATCAGCAACATGGCGACAACCAACCCTGAGGCCCGCGCAACTGTCCTAGAGGCGCTACGGGCGGCAGGACGACGCTGCCCCCCAGCCCTAGCAGCAGAGATGGGTAGCCTTGTAGTGTCGAGTGAGGAGGTGGCCAAAGCGCTGTCTGCAGCGCCAGCCGGAAGGGCGCCCGGCGCGGACGGTATTCCAGCGGACCTATATAAACGCTTCAGCGACAAATTCTCAGCCATTCTTGCCTCAGTACTCTCAGCAGCAGCCCAGCAACAACGTCTACCAAAGGGTTTCCTGGATGGAGTTATTTGCTGCTTGCATAAAGCGGGGGACCCTACGGTGATTGCTAACTACAGGCCTATCACCCTACTTGACACAGACTACCGGACCCTTGCAAGAATCCTTGCTACTAGGGTATCAAAAGCTTTCAGTCAGACTATCAGCCCCGAACAGACAGCCTTCCTACCACTAAGACGGATTGCTGACAATATTGCACTTCTACAGCTGGCACCGCACATCCTGAAAGGGGCAGAGGAAACCGGCGTGGTAGCTTTTTTGGACTTCCACAAGGCGTACGACACTGTTAATCGCGAATTCATGTTTGAATGTTTACAAGCACTTGGGGTTGGCGATGGTTTCCTTGACTGGGTACGTATGCTACACAACGGCACGCGTGCTGCAGCACTGGTCAACGGACATCTGTCACAATTCATGGAACTTACAGCTGGCGTACGGCAAGGCTGCCCACTTGCTCCACTGTTATATCTTGCAATCGCTCAAGCGCTTCTCTCATGGCTCAATAGCAAGGGGTTTGGTATTGACGTGCATAAACTAAAAGCCTCACAATATGCAGATGATTATTCACAATTCCTACGCAAATTGGCTGAGATACCAACGTTCATTGACGCTATGGTAACGTTTGGCAAGGCCTCAGGGCAGCAGCTGAATATTACAAAATCTGAGGCTATTACTATTGGCGCCACATACTCGACTGCCAATCCCACAGCGGCAGCAACGCAGCCTCAATCAGCACTACGACTGGTTGCGTCGGCGAAGACGCTTGGCATACACTTCAACAATAATGCAGGACCACCGCCAGCGCTTAATATGGCACCGACACTAGAAAAAGCGAATGCTTGTATGAACCGCATTGCAGGGATGTCGCTCACTACCTTCGGCAGGGCAGCAGCGGTGTCAGGATATGCACTGAGCAAGACACTGTACAAATTGGAGTTTGATGGCATACCAAATGATGGATCACTGGAAAAAATCATTAGCAATGCTGCAGCACTGGTGGACCGGGGAATCTCACCAGCGGCATACAGAAATAATCCACATGCACGATTACCCGGGGTCAGCAACACAATTCTAAGTTTACCTGTCAAGTGCGGGGGATTTGGTATGTTACCGGCTATACAACATGTGCGGGCTCGCCATGCGCTACTAGGAATCAGAGGTATAGCGGGAGGTGGACGCACGATGCTGAAATTTAACCCCCCGTGGTCGCACAACCTGAAAAATGCAGTCTGTCTACACCACCCAGCAGCGCAGCCCCTGGCGCTCCTGACGGCACGTAAGCACCCCACAACGGGGAGGCCGATCGTGTTGGGGAAAGTGGTAGACACGGGCTGTGCACTGATTGAGCGAGTGTGCTCCGCGCTCATGAACCTACCGGAACTTGTGATACTCGATGCCAATCTACTTCAAGCGGGGCCATGGGTTTCGCAAGCACCGTTGTGGGGCAACCCAACCTTGACTTTTAGACAGAGAAATGGTGTGAATGTATCTTTGGAAGGGGGCTTCTCGGATATTGTTGCACTAGGCTCAATTACCACAGTCGGAGACGCAGTGAGGGCTATTGATACGTTTGCACGGGTTAAGGAGAAATTGCAAGACGTGCCGGCCAATACCAGAGCCCCACCCCGGATACGGAGTGAATGCACACGCGCTTACAAGGAAGATGTGATTGATGCGGGAATTTTTGGAGGACTAGGGATAGATTTGATGCCGAGGCCCCTGAGGAATGGGATAGATGCATTTCGACGCATGCAAAACTTGATTAACCACCTGCCTGCGGGATGGACAGAAGCGGCACGAACAGGCATGGGACTAAACCAGGATCAAGCATACACGGAAATGATTGACCATATAGTGGGGTGCCTTGGATGGAAGATGAACAATCAACCAATTCCACTGGCGACCGTTTCGGTGAAGCAGGCCACGTACCTGCAGATGCGTGAAGCGTTTGGGAAACTAGCAGAAAAACATGCTGATTTTGTCCACGAGGCTAAGGGTGGTAACGTAGGTGATATAGTGATGGCGATAGAGGACAAGGAACGCATCTCGAGCACATATGAACGCTTGTGGAAGCTTAAATGGGAAGCAGAGCAGAAAGAAGCCTTCTGGAGGCTAGCAGTGGATGGATTCCCAGGCTTCTCGATGCACAGAGGGCAAGGTCATAAATGCCCATGTGGGGTGACGGATGCGCAGTCTGACCGCGCACACCATTTCAGCACGTGCACAATTGCTAGCACGCTACGGCTGCATATTCAGGAAGCGACAGACATAGGTGATGAGGATCACATAATTGAGTTGATAGTGGAGCGTAAGAATCTGTGGCTAGTAATACCGCCACACGAGGCTATCCAGCAACCCATCTGGGACGTTGTATGCCTGGCTGCGATCTCTGCCATGGAGTACGGTAGGAGGCTATTGTTTGCCTCCAGAGGGGAACAAGGCAAGGTAGAAGAAACAGCGATTAGCAGGATTAAAACGCAAGTTATAGCAGACTTTTGGGAGCGTTTGCAGACGTATGTGAGCCTGGGCATCAAGCCAAGGGGGTGGGACGAAATCCCACCAGGCCACCCTTGGATTGAAAGAAGGGAAGACGGGAGTATGTGGATCAATAAGCCGACTTTCATTACAGTTGAAGAGGAAGGAGATTGAGTTTAGAAGATGGTGGCGCTCCCATGGGAGCAAGGCCTATTAGCCCAAGGCGCAGAGTAGGCTGTCGGCGCTGCAGGTGGCGCGCCCCTGAGGTCTAGAGCAGGGCGTCCGTACTAGTACGTGCTCGCTGGCTCGTGAGCTGCGTCAGCAGGTCCCTCCTGTAACCAATGCAATCTGTGAGGATTGCCCCATCACCAGGTGACCAAGGACCACAACGGCCACCACCTCGACTGGTACGACATGCCCGCCGCCAAGACGCACTGGCACGCGCCGCCCACCGAGTTCAGCGAGGGGCTGGCCAAGGCGGTCGCCGCCTACAGCCTCATGTACGGCACGTGGCCCCCGCCGGCCGCGGAGTCCGCCGCCACCGCCCAGGTGAGCACACGCAGCTATCTACCGCCCAGAGGGCTGGGAGCGAGGGAGCGAAGTGCTTTCGAAACGCGAACGCGAATATGCGTAATCATGGAGGGAATGAAGGGAAAGCATCTGGGGCGCAGTGCCGGTATCAGCACCGGGGCCACGCACCCGACACCTGACCGCGCGCGCTGTCAGCAGGCCGCGGAGCCGTACGGCGGCTTCGACGTCACGGTTGGCCCGTTCCATGTGGTTGGCTTCGTAGACACCACAACTGGGCGCGCCAAGGTCACCGTGGGCGTCAAGTTGCCATGGGGTGACAGCGAGATCGTGATCGGGGAGTGCGAGCTCGGTGCGGGCGGTGCGTGCTGCCTGGGCTACAAGGGCTTTGTGTCTGCCTGCCTGTCCATCGAGGGCTGCTCGCTGATCCTGGAGGGCGAGGTGGCTGGCCAGCGCCTGCGCTACGAGATTGTCTCTTGGTGCAAGGTGTAGTTAGCAAATGCGGTGGTGTCACAAGGTGACGGCAAACGCCCCAGCAGCGTGCGGCCAGAGCCCCCGCTGCGGGTGTCGATCCCAAGGTTAGTGCCAGGGATGCGGCCGGAATTTGTGTCGTCCGCCGTTATGCGATCTGCATCTGCATCTCACTTGCTAAGCCGGTCTCTCGTGCGGTAAGCGTGTGTCTTTGCGGCCCATTTTAAATGTGGCCTGCTCAAGCTCCCCGGCGTGGTCTGATGGTGAACGTTTGCAGAGGCAAAAGGATTGGAAGGTCGTCAACATATAAACCGCGTGTAACACTTTGGATGCTATGTTGCTTCAGTCTCGGAGCCGCTGCCGATACCAAAGCCTTCCGGCCCTTGCATTGCTTCGTCATTAGGTCGCCTGCAGGGCAGCCACATACACGTCCTGCACCAGTCCCCCGGCAAGGCGGAAACCCACATGACCACATCCGTCGGTCGCGGCAGTGTACGGTCTGCTTCTCATCCGGGACAATTCTGCTTCCCATGGCTTTCAACCCCTTGTCGCCGGCACACCTCCGGAATCCTCCCGCCGGTACATGCAGCGCAGCCGCCAGCCGCTTCGTTCGAAACACGGATCCACATTCAAGTGATTTAAAAATGCACGCAGGCCTGACTGAGTCCGGCACTCCGAGTCAACGCGGCTCTGCCAATACCAAAGCTCCCACACCCGTTTGCCGGGACCCTGACAGGAAAAGGTGGCAACATGCGGTTTGCGCGGGGAGCGACCCGAGGAGCGAGTGCAGCGCACACGGCTGACACCTTCTTGCCTGTGGTTGGGTGCGCGCGCACATGCCAGTCTGCACACGCACATTCACTGATTCACACACACACACACTTGTTGATCCGTTGGCTCTTCAGCACTCGCCCTGGCTTGCCGGGTAGTAGTGGCACTCGGCCGCGGCAGGTCTAGGCCTCCCTCCACGCCGCCTCCGCCCCGGCGTCGTGCCTCCATGCTCCCGCTAGTCCTGCTGCGACTGCTCGTGCCTCCCTCCTTCCCTCCCTCCCTCCCGCCCGGCCCTCCACAAGTGCCAGCGAGGTACTCCTGACAACGCAGGCGGCGCTACTCCGGCCCCCAACACACACACACACTCCGCCGTACCGTGCATGCGTTGACTAGGTGCCGGGCCCGCCCCTTCGCGCGAACAAGAAAAAAGGCGGGGGCGGCGCCGCGACACGGCAAGGTCACTTCCGGGCCGTTCGGCACCCCCACCGTCGACAGCATGTACCTCGCCGGTCGTCATGTACCTTATTATTGTCGGTGTAATGCCAATACCATTCGTCACCTCTTGAAAGCTGCATCGCACTTGCTCATGTAGTCCTGTCAGGTCCATCGCCAACACAACCGCAAACCGCACACACACATACGTACAACGGCGTCAGTCGCACACGCGGCGGATGCGCACGGCAGCGCCGGCGCCCCGCACCGGCTTGTAATTTTTCTAAACATCCGCACCGGCACGGCAAGACGATGCACATACTACACCCAGCTTGATAAAAGCCCCCGCCCCCCGCGTGTGCGCTACAGAGATCCTTCAAATCCCCATGTGTCCACTGCCCAGCCGCACAGGTGCGATCCAGCCACTTATTCGTTCCACAAAAGCGAACCCAGTCAACGTGTTGTAGAAAACGATCAATGCTTGGGGCCGCTTGCATAGCCTCCTGCAGTCAGGCATGCGAAGCGTTCGCGGAAAGTGCTTCTCCCAAGGTTCCCGGTGCCTTTTTGCGTCAGATGCCGTGCAATGCTGGCGTCGTGGCCGACCAGCCGTCCTGCACCATGCACACAGTAGCATGTACTGCTACTGTGCTACTAGCAGTGGATGTATTCGTTACTTGATGCTACTACATCGATGCCCGTTCGCACACGTCATTCTGCTGGCCATACCGGCGTCCGACACACGTCATTCCCATTCCCACACAAACACAAAGCACACATGCGGCACACAAATAGAGCCGGTGCCACCGACGCGCCCGGCGTAAGAGCACCGCGCAAGTAGCAAACAAACAAAACTGACACCAACGCCGAATGCGCCTGCCCGCCGTGATGGCAACGCATGACGTTCCTGAAGAGTTCGGTGGTGGTGAGATCTCTTGCGAGACTGGGAGCACGTGCGCACGCGCTCCTTGCTCCGTCCGGTGCGAGCACCTCTCGAGCGACCCCAAAGCCGCAGGCCACGGGCGGGCAGGCGGCGTGGCGGCTGGCAAATCGCAAGGCGCAAACCAACAGTGGCCCCCTAACCAGCACACGCTGCCATCATCCCAGCCCTCCGTCCAAGTTCACGCAACCAGTCTGTGACAGGCAGCAGCAGTTCATTCAGTGCGGTCAGGTCTCACTCTTCTGGCGAACCCTGTGGCTCCCGTCCCGCGCTGCCCAAAACCGCACCCCCCCCTCCCGACGCCGCCGGCGCAGGGGTGCAACAGGCGCAAGCAGCTGCCCGCCGCACGCGCGGCCACCCCCTCCCACTCCTGGTGGCGTGCCCATGCACTCAAACGGCGCACCAGCCGCGGCCGCACGCGTCGGCCCTCCTCCTCCTCCTCCTCCTCCTCCTCCTCCTGTTTCGCCATCACGTCGAAACGGCGCTGGAGGAGGCCAGACACGGCAGCGCGCCGCCGCCGCCGCCGCCACTCAGCCGCCCCATGCCGCCAATCCCGCCCGTCGACACCGATGACTCGAGCGGCCCATGCGCCCTTGCGCTCGCCTCCGACTCGGGCGCGCCGCCAGACACCGCCGCAGTGCCCCCAGCCAGCGCCGCCGCTGCGGCGGCGGCCAGGTCCGACAGCGGCGGCGCCGCCGCGCGCGCGGGCGCGGGCGCGCCGCCGCCGCCTCCGCCGCACGCCACTGAGTCCGCGCCGCCACTGCAGCTGCTCCCGCTACCGCTGCCGCACTCCGACGGTCCGAAGCCACTGGCCCGCAGCAAGTCCACAGGCTGCGCCGCCGCCGCCGCCGACGGCGACGGTGCCGGCAGCGGCGCCAGCGGGCCGCCATCCTCCTCTTCATCGGACGGCGCCTCTGCCTCCTCCGCCTCAACGACCGGCCCCGGTCCTGAATCCGCCTCCGCCTCGCCCGACCGATCCGCAGCGGAGTCGGCGCCGCCGGCGGCGGCGACGACGGCCCCCGCCATGCGACCCATACGCGACTGGCCGCCTGCGCCGTGGCCGCGAGAGCCGCTGCGCGCCGCCGGCAGCCCGGCCCGCGCGCCGCCGCCAGGCGACGACGGCGGCGTCGCAGGACGTGCCGCCGCCGCCGCCGCCACCGCCGCGTCGCCGTCGGCGACCGCCTCCGCGGCGGCGGCGCGCTCCGCCGCCACGTCCTCCAGCACCACCGCCTCATGATGCACACCGGCGGCGACGGCGCCGCCAGCTCCAATGCTGCCGCTGCCGCCGCCGCCGCCAATGGCGCTGCTGAGCTTCTCCAGATTGTCAGACACCTCGTGCCGCAGGTAGGCGTGCCGCTCCTCGCTGATGCGGTACAGGTCGCCGCCGCCGCCGCCGCGCGCCGTCAGCCAGTCGCTGGTCAGCTTGAACGGCTTGCCGTCGCTCTCCGCCACCGTCGCCGCCGCCTTGGCGGCGGCGGCGGCCGCCGCCGCCGCGGCGGCGCGGTGCGCCTCCTCTGGGTCCTCGTGTGCCGCCGCCCCGGCGGCGCCGCCACCGTCGCCGTGCCCGTGCCCGTGTTCCTGCCCGTGCCCGTGCTCGTGCTCGTGCCCGTCCGCTGACGACGCCACGGCGCCGTTGGAGCTGGAGTGGCTGACGCCGCTGAGCCGCTCCAGGCCGGTCGCGCCGCCGGCGGCCACGTCGGTGCTGCGGCGGCGGCCGCTGCCGAAGCCGCCGGTGAGGCTGATGCGGGCGTGGCTGGGGCAGTTGGCGAGGCGGCGGCGCTGCCGCTGGCGCTCCACGGCGGCCACCATGCGGTCGCGCTGCTTGAGCAGCAGCTCGCGGTCCTGGTAGCTGTGCACGCCCGCGCTGTCCAGCAGCTGCGGGTGGGCAGGTGAGCGTGTGGGCGTGGGGGGCGTCACGGGGAGGTGGGTGTGGGCAGGTGGGGGCAGGGCGGTGCGTGGCGTCGGCAGTTGTAGAGGTTTCGGATTTTCGAGAATTTTTAGTGCCGTAATAAGTCGCGGTTCCGCCACATTGGCAGCTCCAATGCCACAGGAGAGGCTACGGCACGCCGCACAACCGCCGCAGTGTGCGCCGCGCCCTGCCCTGTGCGCAGCTCCCAGTGCGCCCGCCGCCGCCGCCGCCGCAGAAGAAGAACCCCCACAGGCCCCAGCGCGCCCCTCGCACCTCGTGCGTCCAGCGCTGCACCAGCGGCCCCGGCCCCGCGCCCAGCAAGTGCAGGCCGTGGCCCTGCAGCCGGCTGGGCAGGCGGTCCACGTAATGGTCACAGATTTGCTGTGAGGGGGGGGGGGGGGAAGGAAGGGAGGGAAGGGGGCGAGGCGGGGCGTGGTTTTACCGCGAGTGGATGTCCGGCAGGCGCGAATGGCCCGAGAGCAAGGACCGAGTGTAACAGCAGGTAGTGAGGGGTCACCGGGTGAGGGCGCGAGGGTGCAGGGCTTGAGAGGCAGGGAGTGCGTGTATTTGATGCTGGCATGGCGTGTGCGTGTGGGTTGGGAGGCGGGGGCGGCAAGTCCTCCGAAGCGCCCACGCGCCGGCTCTAAGCGCCGCCACGCAATCGTTCCGGGGCTGGCCGGAGTGCTGGGGGCAGTGCTGTGGACAGTGCTCCACGACGCACGAACGGTGCGCGACACGCATGCCGGACAGGGCGTTGGGGCTGGCGCTGAAACGGTTGGGTGCCGCGGGGGTCGCGAGCAGTCGGACGCCGCGATTCGAAACGCCGACGTGTGCCGTCACGTTGCGTGGGCGCGGCCGTTTGGAGTCCAGCGTGGCGGTGCCTGCTGGCATCTCCGGCGCGCCCCGCCCCGACACCTCTCTAACCGCGTAAACAGGCGAACTTAAACCAACAAGGGCTAGACCCGGTCTGGCCCCGCGCAAGTTACGTAGGGGACTGCCCAAATGCTGCTGCGGCTCACTCACCAAATCGCTGTACCCCAGCGGGAACTCTATGTCCTCATCCTTATCGCCTCCTTTCCTCAGGCGCCCCAGGCAGGCGCCCATCGCTCCACACTCGCCCGACGAGCCGAAAGGAAAAGTAGGTGTGGAAAAGCGGGCTGGAAGCCGGGCGGCTATTATCGCCACATGCTAAGGTCGCTGTTCTCTACTGAGAGCAAGCTGGGCGCCGGGCTACGTGAGTGATTTCACGCTGAGCTTGACTGAGCGCGGCCGACCGGTTTAGAGGCTGGTATGCACCAATGGACGTGGTTTAAATCTGAGCAGGCCATAAGCTCTGTGTCAATGGCATTCTGGGTGCGGTTTGGGCCCGCTTGAAATTTTCAGGACTTGGACTTGCGATCGCAGCGATGGGGCGCGAGTTTCCTTGCGACGACCCTAAATGCGGAGCCGATTCTCCAGAGCGTGAATTTGCGTGTAGTTTTAATATGTGCAGAATTAGCACATTGCGCTCTTTCTAAATATGCGTTTACATCCGGTCGCGTTCTGACACGCCCTGGCTCCCCCCCGTCCGGTACACCGAGCCCCGAGCTCCCACCCCGCGTAACCCCGCGGCGCGCTCAGAACGTAACGCGCCTACCACAGCGGTCTGGACGGCCTGGACACCGCCTGCGCCAACATCGCCTCCAACGTGCAGCCCAACTCGCAGTACGTGCTGGGCGTGGCCACCACCGAGCTCATCGGCAACCTGCTGGAGATCGCCAAGGCGGGCGGCGGGTCTTCCTCGGGCGTGGGCAACAGCGATGAGGCGTCCAAGCAGCAGGCGTGGCTGGCGCTGACCAAGCTGTCGTTGTGCGCCGCCATCAACCCCTGCGAGAACACCTACATCCTGGGCTTCAACGTGAGGACCTTGTTAACTAGCTGTGAGGGGAGGGGGTGGGGTGGAGTGCAGAGGGGCGAGGTTGTGGGCGGGCGCCACGGTGGCTTGTCCATCGCTCGCTCCATGCCCTCCTTTGGTGTACTTGGTGGCTGCGCCTCAACTCACACAACGTGAACCTGTTTGTCCTTGCTTGTCACGTGCACACAGGGCTTCAGCACCCCGCCCATCACGACCGAGGTGGGCCAGTTCACGTTCTCGCTGCTGCGCGCGGGCTTCAGCTACGGCTCCAACTTCAACTCTTTAAGGCGCAGCTGGCAGATGCCCCTCTCCCGTTCTCCCGCAAACAGGTCGGGGAGGCGGGAAACGGGGATCGAGTACTTCTCAAGCACGGCAGGCTCCCCGTCTGCCAAGTCGGCAAACGTGAAGGGGCCTTCCGGAGGATCAGTCACTGCTATCTCCTTTCGAGATTGCTCGAGGCTTCTGACTTTGCCGGGGCGCCGGAGCACCAGCTGGGGCGCGATGGCGCGAACTTCTGCGAGCTTGTCCTCCAGCGACAACTTTGGGGCTCCAGTTGTATCTCCCTTAACCATGTATACTCCACAACCTAAGATAGTCAGCCCGAGAAGCACAGAGAGCACGAGCGCAGCGAGCCATGTTGTCCATTCTAGCGTTTCTCTGCGATACCAGCCTGCAGAAGGTGCCATGTTGCGTAACGCTTTATGTATTTAGTTATGTGGCCAACTGGGCGTATTTAGGAGGGGGAAGTACGTTCTGAGCGCGCCGCGGGGTTACGCGGGGGGCTCGGTGTACCGGACGGGGGGGAGCCAGGGCGTGTCAGAACGCGACCGGATGTAAACGCATATTTAGAAAGAGCGCAATGTGCTAATTCTGCACATATTAAAACTACACGCAAATTCACGCTCTGGAGAATCGGCTCCGCATTTAGGGTCGTCGGTTTCCTTGTTGAAGCCTTTTGCCGCGAGGATAATATTATTTGCTCCACTGACATACCTATGCAATGGATCCATTTACCCTAGAGCCGATAGGCACGCTGAGCGGGCATGACGACCGCGTTTGGAGCGTCGCCTGGTCGCCTCAAGGTTGGTTCACCAGTGGATGTGCAGATCTGTTCAACACTCAGCGAAAATGGCACGGGCGATGATGGGAGGAGGCAACCCGACAATTTGGCCGACTTCGCGCCCACGCCACCGCGACACTTGGAGCACCCGGGCCGCCCTGTCGGTGGTAGCCCATCCTCGGTCACCCCGACTAACCCAATTCTGCATCTCACCCCTGATCTCCCCCACCAAGGCGACATGCTAGCGAGCTGCAGCGGCGACAAGACCGTGCGCATCTGGAGCCGCCGCCAGCCGCGCCCGCCCGCAACGATGGACGAGGACCCTGGGCAACAGCCGCAGCCGCAGCTACAGCCGCAGCTACAGCCGCAGCCGCAGTGGTACTGCTCAGCGATCCTGGACCAGTGCCACACCCGCACCATCCGCTCCGTGGCGTGGAGCCCCACCGGGCGCGCCCTGGCCACCGCTAGCTTTGACGCCACGGTGGCGGTGTGGGAGCTCAGCGGCGGCGTGTGGGAGCAGGTGCGTGGCGGGTCCCCCCGAATGGAGCGCGTCCGTGCAAAAGTTGCCGGGCGTATTTGGAGATACTTAGTGGGTGGGTGGGGTGGGGGGTGGGGGGTGCAAACGGCTGGCACGCCACGCAAGCCCTCGGGCGGATGATGGGGCTGCTCTCCGAGGCACACGCCGCGACCGCGTGCGCACCTCGTCTTGCGCCCCAGCAGCAACGGACTCGCACACACAAACACACACAGACCAGCAAACTTTGACTTGCGGGGCCCTTGGGCTGCAGGTGGCGGAGCTGGAGGGCCACGAAAACGAGGTCAAGTGCGTGGCGTGGAACCCGGATGGGCGACTCATAGCCACGTGCGGCCGCGACAGGTGGGCGGGCGGGTGTGTGGGGGAGGGGTTGCAGGAATGTATGAAAAGCGGTACAGGATTCACCGAAGACCCGAAGGGGTGGGCAGTCTTTTCCAATTCCCAAATCAAGGGGTGGGGGATTCCATTCATTACTAGCTATGATGGGGAGATGTTGGCAGTTCTTGCGGCACGAGAGTCTCGGCGCTGAGGGTGCGGGCGGGCGGCAGCGAGGCGGGCTGGGGGCTGCGTTGCAGGGTTTGGCTACAAGCGGAACTTCCCTTGCGCCGCGTGCCTGCTGCGGCTGTGGCTGCTGTGGTGCCGTGCTGAGCTCACCCTCATTAGCTCCTGTGCGATACCCGTTCGCCCCGCCGCACGCAACCACACGCAGGTCTGTTTGGATCTGGGAGTCCATGCCGGGCCGGGAGTTTGAGTGCGTGGATGTGAAGCAGGTGGGTGGGTTGGGCGGGGTGCGTGGTCGGGATGCCGTTTGTTATAACGGGGTGGGGTGCGGTGCGCCGGCGATGGGACACAATCCTGTGCACCGCGGACCTAGAGTGGGCGTCGCGGTGGTTTTAGGCACCGCCCCATGGAAACGACACCCACCGGTCTGGCACTTACAGCGCCCCCAGACGTTCCTTTCGCAAGCGCCCCGTCCCCTGCCCCGCCTTCACCCCTGCCGGACCCCAGGGCCACAGCCAGGACGTAAAGGTGGTGACGTGGCACCCCAGCGGCGAGCTGCTGGTGAGTGCCGTACCGTAGTGGGCGGCCGCCTCAGCGCCGCCTTAGCGCCGCCTCAGCGGCCGTAGCGGCCTGGGTGGGGTAGTGGGGTGGGCCCGCTGGCCAGAGGTTGGGCGTGCGTGGCGTTGGGTTTCGTGTCATGCGTGAGGGCTGGCCCATCGCCTGGACCCGGTCAGCAGCTACTGGACCCAGCGACCAGCTTCAGCACCACCATTACACATATAAAACCCTGTCCCAACCTGTTGACTGTTTTGGATCTAAATTGGATAAAAAAACCAACCTGGATTGGTCTGCAGGTGAGCGCGGGCTACGACGACACAATCAAACTGTGGACGTACGACGGCGACGAGTGGGGCTGCGCGCAGACGCTGGGAGGTGCGTGGGGGAGCCGGCGAGCGCCAGCGGCGCTGCGCCCTGTTTGAAGTTGGCCGGTGGGATGAATGGGATGGGAGTAGTCACTTTAATTCCCCAATCAACCATTGCCAACCCCATCGTCCTGCTTCCCCTCCCCCTCGGCCCCGCAGGCACCGGCACGGGCCACGAGTCGACGGTGTGGGACGTGTGCTGGGACCCCGTCTCGCGCGCCCGCCTCGCCTCCTGCTCCGACGACCTGACCCTGCGGCTGTGGGAGAGCCGCGCCGCCCCCACCTCCACCCCGGCCCCGGCCCCGGCATCGGGCTCAGGGGCGGTGCCGGACGGGGCGGCGGGGGGAGCAGGACCAGCGGCGGGAGCAGCACACGGTTTCGTGCCGTCCAAGCCCGACCTGCGCTGCGCCGTCACGCTGTCGGGCCACCACCGCCGCACGCCGTTCAGCCTGGACTGGGCGCCCACCGGCCTGCTCGCGACAGGTGTGTGTGTGTGTGTGTGTGTGTGTGTGTGTGTGTGTGTGTGTGTGTGTGTGTGTGTGTGTGTGTGTGTGTGTGTGTGTGTGTGTGTGTGTGTGTGTGTGTGTGTGTGTGTGTGTGTTAAAAACAAGCAACAGACGGACAATCAAGCCCGCCAAACACGCGCGCGCAATTGTATACCGATACCTACGCCGGTTACCGAGCTCCGCGTTGGCGATGTTGCCCTCGTTGTCTACCTTTGCATACTTACCCGCATATTGAGCCTGGAACCCCCTACCCGGGCGTTTGGCATTCAGCCTCGTCTCCGAGGTGCACCTGTATGCGTCCATGCGCCGCGCCATTGACGCGCTAGAAACGTTTGCCCAGCACGCCTAATGCCCTGTTGCCCGCCCGCTGTCCGTAGCCAGGCTCACCTATAGGCGAGCGCAAATTGAAAGCACAAGGTGGCAGCACAGCAGTGTCACGGGCAGGCAAAATGGCAAAGGCGAATCGGGGGCGGCGTGCAACAAGCAAGCTAGTGAGCTACCTAACACGCATCCCATTAACTATACTCATGCCTGAAAAGGGAACGAGTCAGGGGCGACGCGGAGACAAATGTCGCTAGGCTGCATGGGGTTCCGTGGCGGGCGGCGGTTACGGAGGCGTGGATTGCCCCGGAACCCGGGTGGCTGCTGTGCGTGTGTGCGCGTGTGTGTGCGCCGTGGGCTGGCGGGGGCTGGCCCCCCGCTCCCCACTCCACGGCGGCACCGATGCTGGGCATGCACACGGCCGCAGTGGCCGTGTCGGTGAAATCCGAGGTACTCCCCTGGGGGAGAGGGCACCAGAGCGCCAAGCGCGGCGGCCACAGTTCCACAGGGCAGTCGATGACCGATAGCGTCGGCTTGTCCCGCGCCAGAGCTCGCCGCGGGAGGGGTGAGGGGGGCGGAGGAGGAGGAGAGAGGAGGAGGAGGGGAGGAGAGGAGGCCGAGGAGGAGGGGGAGGAGGAGGAGGGGGAGGAGGAGGGGGGGGGAAGAGGAGGGGGGGAAGGTGTGTGTGTGCCTCGTGCCTCGGGAGGGTGAAACCGACGCTGGTGACCGGGCGGCCTTGATTGTCGGTGTCGCCGACGCGAGCCGACGCCCAACCCAGCTCCGCGCACCCGGCCCAGTGGGTATAAGTGGTTAGTATCGACAAAGCAAATAGGGGCAGCCCGAAGGCTTAAAAACACGCAAACAATCAAACATTGCAACAACCGACGGTGGCACAAAGCACAGTGCACGGACGAAACAAAACTGTTGCGCAGGACAAGACGCACACCAACGCACGCGAACGCACGCGGGACCGGACCGGACGGAGTAAAACTCCCGAGAAATCCCCACGCGACGGACGACGCGCGGACGCACAGCAACGGACGCAACACT
This sequence comes from Chlamydomonas incerta, assembly GCA_016834605.1. Classification (NCBI taxonomy): domain Eukaryota; kingdom Viridiplantae; phylum Chlorophyta; class Chlorophyceae; order Chlamydomonadales; family Chlamydomonadaceae; genus Chlamydomonas; species Chlamydomonas incerta. Next base: position 97,107 of record JAEHOC010000101.1, read on the forward strand.
GGACTCACGCCCGGCACGTAAACATCACTCCCAACAGCACAGTCTCTTTTCCCTTGTATCCGGAGACCGAGCCCCGCCTGCAGCGACAAGACCCGACACTAAACTCAGTCTTCCCCTGACAATCCGAAGACGACACAGGCATAAAGCCCATGTGTTAAAGAGTGTGTGTGTGTGTGTGTGTGTGTGTGTGTGTGTGTGTGTGTGTGTGTGTGTGCAGCGGGCAGTGCTCGGCCGGGTGCGCGCAGCGCGATAGGGAACGGCGGAGCGGCTCGGGTGTCTGTGTAGTGTGCATGCGTCACGACGCGGGGTGTGGGCCCGTGGGGATGGGCGCCCCGAAATGGTGGTAGTCTTCTGTGGGCTCACGATACGCGCCTGTTCTTTCAAGCTTACCGGTTTGCTCCTATGTGTTTGTGTATTTCCTTGCGCTCCCTTGCATCCTGCTTCCGCATCCCGCAATCCCCGCATTCCCCACAATCGCCGCAGCCCCCGCAATCCCCGCAATCGCCGCAATTCCCGCAACCCCCGCAATCCCCGCATTCATTATGCCGGCAGGCGACGGCGACGACAGCATCTGTGTGTTCGGGGAGGGCGACCCCGACATGGCCCAGCTGCTGCTGCGCCGCCAGCAGCAGCAGCAGCAGCAGCAGCCCGCGGCAGTAGCAGCAGTAGCAGGCGCAGCAGCAGCAGCAGCAGCAGTGGATCCAGCGGCGGCGCCCACGGCGGACGGCGACGCCGCAATGTCCGACGCGCCGGGGGCGGCGGCGGCGGGGCTGGGGGCAGGTCAGGGGCAAGGGCAAGGGCAAGGGCATGGGGAGGGCCGGGAGGAGGGGGCGGGGCTGCTGACGCAGCCGGGCGGGCAGTGGGGCTGCTGGGCGCGAGTGGCGAAGGCGCACGCCGCAGACGTGAACTGCGTGCGGTGGAACCCGGCCGAGCCCCGGCTGCTGGCGTCATGCTCGGACGATGGGCTCATCCGGCTGTGGTGGTTGCGTTGACCTGGGCCGGTGCCGTTCTGGTCTGGTATGGCAGACCAGCGGCAGTTGGAGAGGGCGCCGGGCCGCTGGTGTGAGGGCGGCAGAGGCGGTCCGGAGGCGTGGCGTGGCGTGGCGTGGCGTGGCGAGAGGTTGGGCAGCAATGCGGAGCTGTTGAAGCGGTTGTGCCGGCGTGTTGTGGGCTGCCGGCGCCCGCAGGCTGCCCTGACTTGCGAGCGAGGGGAGCGAGCGGCGGAGAGGGGCAGTCAGAGGGGCGGCAGTCCCGAATGATCGTGCTAGGTGACGTGTTTGCATTCGCGGCAATCCTGCATTAGGACCGGTCATTCGCCATATTGCAACTATTATTATTAACGTGCCTCTGAAACGACGATTTTGCCGCCTTGTTTATGACCTTCCTGAACAACATCCTCTCGGGGCTAGGTCTATCCGGCACAGGCGCTGACGATATGTCTGCGACCGCAACCGAGGCACCAGCACCAACACCAGCAGCGCCTCCCACTTGCAGCTGGACCGACCACAGCACGGGCCCCTGCAAACTCCATGTAATTAATCACCGGGGGAGCCCGGTCCAGGTACGGCGATTTCCTGATACTTAAGTTATCGTGCGCGAAAACCGGCCGTCGACTTGGCGTAGCACCACTGGCCGCGACAGACCGGGCCACCGAGTTTGGCAGTTGGTGCTGGGCACGTATCCGCGCCCCTTCAACCCGCGCCCCCCTGGCCCCCCTCGCAACGCATCACAACCCCCCGCCGCCCTTGCCAAACCCCCCAGCTGGTGTGGCTATCGTATGACGGCGCGGAGCAGGTGTACAACGTGCTGGAGAGCGGCTCGGAGGCGCACCAGGGCGAGTGGGGGCGAGTAATAGGGGCGAGTAGGCGCGAGTGGTAGGGGCGCGTGGCTCCGTGGAGTGGGATGTCAGGGTGATGGGGCGGGGCGGGACGAGGCGGCGTAGCGAGGCGTGCGAGCGCGCGGTCGGGGCTGCACGCCCTGCGACGGCGGTTGTCCTGGGCAGAGGGTGCCCTTGTGGGATGGGCCTGCCGTACCTGCCGACTCCAGGTAGGGGCAGGCCCATCCCACAAGGGTCATGCTCCATTGGCTGGCCTGACACGCAGAGTCGGGTGGCATAGTCCGCGGCTGCAGGCGGGCTGCGGGTCACACACTCACACCGCACGCACGATGATGAGGGCCGAGGGTCAGCAGTCTCAGCCCCCCCCCCGTGTCCCATCCCGTGTCCCATCCCGTGTCCCATCCCGTGTCCCATCCCTGCTGCGCAGACACGTACTCGACACACATCTGGGAGCTGAAGGACGAGGACGGCAAGCGGCTGGTGCAGTATGCAGGTGGGTGGGGTGTGTGTGGGTGGGGGCGGGGGTGGGGGCGGGGGTGGGGGGCTTGCAGTTTCACCGCCCATGTACCCATACGGTTGCAGGCAACGGCAACCGTAGGGGTAAATGGGCGGTGGGATTGGGGGGGGATTAGACACTAGAGGCAGGCAACCAGTCAACGACTGGCAGCTTCACAGGCTCCACGGACTCCACGGAGCCTGCCGCGTTGCGGTGTCGACCCGACTCGCCGTCGCATGCTCTCCGCCCCCACGCGCTCATGTCCCCTCACGCCCCTGCTGTCCCGCACAGGCCCCTCCGCCAAGCTGTTCGTGACCCCCGCCGGCGTCAGCATTGTGGGCCTCCAGCCGCCCTCCCCTGCGGACGCGCCGGGGCCCTCGGGCGCCTCCGGCTCCTCCTGAGTGCTCTCCTCGGTGTGGGCTCTTGGGGACGGCGCCGAGGATGCTTCACGAACGCGAATGCGCGGTGGAACGTGTTGTGGCTGCGCTTGGCGCGTTGGCGCATCAGGGGCGGCGCACATGGCGGCGGGCGGCGAGGCCTGCCCTGCTGAGGCCTGAGGGGGCCGGTCGGCGGCGGAGGCAGCGCGTGGGGGCACGGTCAGTTAGGCGCGGCGTTGCCGGGAATGGGGGCAGGGCAGCACGCACAGCAGGCGTATCTAGCCATCGCGCTGCGGGTGAACCTGGCTTGCGCGTGGAATGGCCTACGGCCCTCCCCTGCCCTGACCCCTCGCTGGGCAACGCTTCAAGGCATTGCCATACGCCAGTGTGCGGCATGGTGGACTGGCGGAATCCCTCTCGAGTGTTTGAGTGGTGATGGGTAGTCTGGTAGTCTGGAGGGTGAGGGGGTGGGCAGCCAAGCCTTGGCCGTCGTCAGGCAGCCGCGCGTGCGTGGCATGTTGTATGGGCCATCCCAATGCGGCGCCCGTCGCCTGAGCGCTGGCCGCTGGGTACGACCGGCTGGCACAGTGGCATGGGCCGATGGATGGGCGCACTCCCGAACTCCTGAAGTCCGGATGAAGTGGCATGGGCCGATGGATGGGCACACTCCCGAACTCCTGAAGTCCGGATGAACATCCCGCCCCTACCATGCTGCCGGTGTTCAGGGTTGCGGGCGGCCCGGGTGGTAGCCTGTACTCTGGAGGCTGGGGGTAGCAAGCTCAGGCCCACAGGCATCTACGCCGTCCAGGGGCACACATGACGCCGTCAAATCCCACCCTCAATGCAGCGCGCCCCCCCCCCCCCCCCCCTGGCCCCGCCCCCCCTGCCATGCAGCAGGTGGAGGGCCGCAATTGCTACCATGCGCGTGTGGTTTCCTCGGCCTCGGCGTGCGTTCCAGGCCGTGCAAAATGAATGGCTGCGGCCCAGTTCAAACGCACGAGGACAACAGATCAAAACGGAAATTGTCACCGTCCAGGATCGAACTGGAGACCTTTCGCGTGTGAGGCGAATGTGATAACCAACTACACCACGGTGACTTCTCTTCTTGGAAGCGGATGATTCTTTTGCGAAATTTACAGAATCTATTCCTGCTTGCAGCTGAATTTATCGCCCAAGGGTAATACCACTCACGCCCAGGGCGGCACTGCTGCAATAGGCACCATCGATGCCGGACTTCTGCTGCGAGCGCTGGATGGCGCCTCAAATAGTCAAGTTACATCGTGCCCATGCGAAAAGTTTCTGACACAGTTTAAGTCTCAGGCTAGCCCAAGCCGGCTGTTTGTGCTGCCATCTTGAGTCAAGAAGGCTTGCCCGCTTCCATCATTTCGTAGCCATAAATTGCAGCACTTGACAATCCACAATCTCTACCACAAATATAATGATGACGGGCCTGGAGGCTGTCAGTGAATGGACCGCCGCAATGAAGACGGAAGAGGGCCGCGAGGATTTCCTGGACAGCGGGGGCCTCCAGCAAGCTGCTCATGTCTTCAAACAAGCCATCGCTGATTCGAGGTACGCAATTAGATCGCAGTCAGAGGCCACGTCCGAACGCCAAACGCACACCGAGCCCGCCCCGCCGTCACCCGCTGAACGCGCCCCGCGTCGCAGGCCGGCGCAGCAGCTGGTGCCGCTCTGCCGCCTGCTGCGAAATTGCGTCCCGCTGGGGCCGCCAGCGGTGGAGGAACTTCTGGAGGAGGACGTCGTCGGCGCCGCCTGTCAGGTCGTGTGCTCCTCCCTGCCCGAGCCCGCGGCAACAGCAGCAGTAGCAACAGCAGCAGCACCCGCAGCGGCCGCGCCGCCAGAGCTGGAGGAAGCTACGCTGCAGCTGCTGGCAGCTGCCACGCAGCTCCTCGCCAACCTGGCCAACTCGGGGCCGGCGGGCGCGGCGGCGGTGTGGGAGGCGGGCTGGCCGGACGCGCTGCTGCGGCTGGCGGCGCACCCCTCAGGTGCGGCGCTTGGCGCGAGACCGACACAGCGGCGTATTGCCCCGCATGGCAGCGGCTACGCGCCAAGGTCCCACATCATAACTTCCCTTCAACGTAACATCCCATACCGCACGTGTGGATCCGGCTCGTATAGATCCGGCTCATGCCGCCGCATGGGCCATGAACAAAGCGCAGTTGTGATGGCTGTCAGCCCCACTGCCGCCGCTTTGCCCCCCACGGCTCTTCCCCCACATCTGTCGTACGTTGGCGAACCGATCACACGACACATTGGGCGCCCCCGTTCTGATTAGGTGATGAATTCTGAATTGACATCGAACCTGCCTAAGAAGCACATCTCTGCGCTCAGTGACATGCGTACGACTAGCAAACTTTGCCAGGTGTGATGGTCAGGGGAGTGACCCGAGAACCCGAGAAGGGACCACCTGTAACACTCACTCACACGACATGGGGGCACAAAGCACCACCGCCACCGGCATCCCTGCAGCTGCGCCTTCCTTATCGCAACGTGCACCTGCGCAGGCAAGCTGCACGAGCCGGCCGCGCTCGCCCTGTACGCGTGCTGCCGCCAGCACCACCGCTGCAGCAGGATGCTTTGCGGGCTGGCCGGCGGCGGCAGTAGCAGCCGTGGCAGTAGCAGCAGTGGTGACCAGCAGCGGACGGGAGGCTGCAGCACCAGCGATGCCCACTCGGCGACAGCAGCAACAGCAGCGGCGGCAGCGGCAGAAGAAGAGGGAGAGGGGGAGAAAGGGGCCGGGGCGGCGCGGGCCGTGTGGGACGCGCTGCTGCGCCGCCAGCTGGAGGAGCACCGGCGGCAGGCGGCCGGCGGCGGCGGGCCGCGCGACGGCGGGCACCCGGCGGCTGCGCAGCAGTGGACGTCGCTGTTAGTCGGCTGCGTGGCGCTGCGGCAGGGGCTGCTACAGCCTCTCTTGGCGCTCCTCAGCGGCTGTAGCAGCCCCGGCGCCGCGGAGGCGCCCCACAGTGAGGCGGCGGAGGCGGCGGGCGAGAGCGCGGCCGCAGCTGCCAGCGGCTTCCTGTGTCCACTGCTGCTTCACCTGGTGGCGGGGGAGATGCAGGAGCTCAAGGGCGGAGCCACCGTGGATCTGGGATCTTCGGAGGATTCCGGGCAGGTCGGGCCGAGCGCGGGTTTGGCGCACCTGCCTCCCCCAGCGCGGCCGCTGTGTGCCGCGCTGCTGTGTGCGGCCGAGGTCGCCATCGCGGCGGCGCGTGCGTGTGCGGCGCGCGGGGTCAGCGGAGTCGGCGGGAGCAGCGGCAGCAGCACCGCTGCGTCCGATGGGCGGGAGCAGGGGCAGGGGCAGGAGCAGGAGCAGCACGGGACGGCGCCGCTCGAAGCTCTGCTGGAGTCCGCACTCGAGGTGGGGAGGTTGGCAACTCGATCTCTGTTTTTGCCGCAGCCGCGGCCGCCAATTTCGCATGCTCATGTGCCAGGGCCAGGGCCGGTGCCAGTGTTACGTAACTCCAATCGCTCGCTAGCTGCCCTCCCTGACGTGTCTTGAATCGCTCAACTGTACCATCTTTGCACCTCACCCCGCCCCCACCCCACCTCGCACACAGGTCCTGAAGTCCGTCACGCAGCGTGAGGACGGCGGCGGGCCGCTGTCCGGCGGTCTGGACCTGGCGGAGTGGCTGCTGCTGGCGGACGGCGGCAGTAGCAGCAGCAGCGGCAGTAGCGGCAGTAGCGGTAGCAGTCCAGATGCCGGTCCCCAGGCGGCAGGCGGCGATGGCCGCGCGGGTGAGGCGGCTGCAGCGGGCGCCGCCCCGGGCCCCGCCTCGGCCTCGGCCTCGGCGGCGGGCGCCGCCGTTGACACGGTGGCGGCGCGGCTGCTGGGCATGCTGGCGGCGCTACAGCCGGCGGCGGCGGCGCGCACCAAGGCGCGGTCGACGCTGCCGCCGCCCATGGTCGTGGACCTGCGTACGGGCGCGGCGGAGGCGGCGCCGCCGCCGCCCGAGCCCCAACCGACGGCGCCGCCGCAGGACCGGCCGGTGGTTGAGCTGCCGGCGGCGCTGGAGCGGTTGGCGGTTGGTTTTCCGGCGGGCGCCTCCGCGACGCCGTACGTCGGCTACCGCGGCGACCTGGTGGCGGTTGTCGCCAACGGCTGCTTCCGGCGGCCGGCGGTTACGTCGGCGGTTGTTCGGTTGGGCGGTTTGGAGCTGCTGCTGGCGCAGACGCACTTGGACGAGCGCAGCCCGCTGGCGCGGGAGTGGGCGCTGTGGGGCGTGCGGAACATGGCGGAGGGCAGCGAGGAGGTGAGCGGGCGCGAGGGCTGAGGACGGCGAGGGAGCCGAGGGGGGGGGGGGAGAGGCGGCGGCGGAGTTGCCAAGTGTGGGCGACATACACACATAGCTGAGTCTACACAATCTGCATTTACCCTACCTCGTGTTGTATGTTACCTGATCTCTCTTGTTCCCGAGCACGCCCCCGTGGCTGCTATCTACGCTGCTACACTTCAAAGTACCATCTTTGCAACGCCCCACCCCCCGCTCCGTCCTCTTTCCTCCAACAGGTGCAGGCGCGTATCGCCGGGCTGGAGCTGCAGACGACCGTGGACACGCCCGAGCTGCAGCAGCTGGGGCTGCGCCTGGAGCTGGACAAGGCCACCGGCAAGATGAAGGTGCGGTGCGGTGATGAAGGGAGCTTGGGGATGGCGGGGTTGGACAGGATAAGATAAAGGCTGTCGGATATGTGGGGCTGTGTTTGGGCTCCGTGGGCTCCTTGAGTGACAGCTGGCGCTTGATGTTGGTTGGGCAAAGGGTGCGCGGGTGCGCGGGTGCCCCTTGCGCGGCGTAACCACCCCACAACCCACCGCATCGCCGCACGCGCACACACGTTCAACGGTGCACACACGTTTAACAATGGTGCGAACCCGGAGCCCCATTTAGATTGGGCTGGGCGACACAAACACCAATGCAAACCCCCCGCTCCCAACCCTGCCCGCCCGTCCCTCGCGCGTGCTACTGCCAGGTGACCAAGACCGCGGAGGCCGAGGAGCTGCTGCAGCGGGGCGCCCCGTCGCAGTAGCTGCAACCGTGGACGCCGGGCGGGCAGTAGCGACAGGAGCCATGGCTGCAGCTGACGGCGGTGGCAGGCGCAGCAGCGGCAGTAGCAGGAGGAGCGAGCGTGTGTGTGTATTGCTGCCAGCGCGGCGGTTTGCCCTCTGCCGTGGGCTCCACCCGACTGAGCCATTGAGCGGCTGGGAGCATGATGAGCAGGCAGCGCGTTGCTGTGTGGCCAAGCGAGCACGGCGCCGAAACGACGTGGCATGGAGGCGCGGCGGCGCTGCAACACTTTCGCTGCTACACTCCGCTGCCACTCCGCTGCCACTCCGCTGCCACTCCGCTGCCACTCCGCTGCCACTCCGCTGCCGGCAATTTACAGCGGCGGAGGCGAGTACGCCGCGGCGAGTCATGGCCTCATTGGTGTTTTTGGCCATCCCTAAGCCACCAAGAGTGTGAGCGGCGGTGCGGTGGGCCGCTGGCGTGGCGTCACCAGGTGGACGAGCGCACGGCAAGACGCTGCCGCATGCATTACAGAGAGGTGTGTGTGGGGCGGATTATTGATAAGGGCGGTTTGGAGCTGTGGGTTATGTGAAGGGGCGGCCGCCGGGATTCAGGATGCAGGGACCGTGCGGTGCTGCGTTCCCTGTGCGTGCCTCAGTGCTCTATGGGGGTCGAGCGGTCTGAAGCATTCTGGTTGTTCCTAAGGCCTGGAGAAGAAATCTTCATCTAGATGTGGTTGTTTGTGAGACCGGGCTGACCGACACTTGTGTGACAAATTTGGCGGCCCGGTTCCGAAGTCTGTCGCGACGACTGACGACCCTCCGTCTTCCCCTCGTTCCCGAACAAGAAGGCCCCACCATTTGTTAGCACCCCTCAACTCTCATTCATAATCTCGTTGTACCTTATACATTTACAACTGTTTCATATAAGTGCTATCCGACAAACAGCACTGTGGAACTGCGCTCGCGTGCAAGCCGATTATTTCCGTGAGACGACGACCTATTCTTTTAGCTAGCTTCAAGGATGGCTGTGCCGGTGCGAAAGCATTCGCGACAGGAGGTGCGCGGCTGCTAGGCGCGACGCAAGCGAGGGTTGGGAAGTTGACGCGGGCGGGTGCGAGTACCACCAGGACACTGGTCATTAAACGCCCAGAATAGTATAACTAGAAGCTTTGAACATAATTTGCCGAACCGCCGCCCAGATATCGGGTCGCTGGCGCCGCGGCACCTCGAGGGACACGAGCAGTCACAAGCCGTCCCCGCCCCTGTTTTTATGTCCCGGCCCACTCTTACAGGCTTAAATGTCTCAAGCTACCCATAGAAGCCTTCCGGTCTGCCCTGCAGGCCGCCTTCAAGTTTCCAGCGCGAGGATGCTGCCCGCATCCGCACGGGCCTTGCGACCGGCGGGCTCCCCGGCGTGGCTGGTGCTCTTGGCTATCTCGCTGGCATGTATTGCAAGCCCAGCTTTTGGTGAGCTGGTGTGAAGGCCATGGTGGTGCATGTGGCGGGAGCCGGGGCTTGGGCCGCGTTACGCGGCCCCAGCACCCCGGTCCACGCTCGGGGCCCGTACCTTCCGTCACGTATCTCGCCCAGCCAGCACGCAGCCCCCTCGACCACTCACACCTTTACAAACCCGTCCCGCCCCGCAACTCCTTTCCCCTTTCCCGCCGCTTCCCCTCCCGCCCTCTGCCCACCGCACCAGGCGCGCCGCGGGTGCCGGTGGACGTGTCGGTCACCTCCAACGCCTCGCTCGACGCACCAAGCGCCAACGCCTACCTGGTCGCGCTGGGCGACGTGATGTGGAACGTGCCCTGGCAGCCCAACTGCCTCCCCGACCCGCGCCGCCGCGACGACACGCCCTGGCCGCACCGCTGCGCGCTGCCCGCCGTACAGTACGGCTACTACGACGAAACCTACATCGACGCCACCGTGTACAGCGGCGCCGCGCTGCGCCCGTTCTACGCCACCTGCCGCTACCCGGCGAGTACGGATCCGTACGCCTTCCTGCAGCCGTACTCCATGCCCTGGGTCGACGACTACGGCCTCTACACCCCCATTGTGGACGCCTTCAACGCCTGGTGGGACAACACCATGTGCGACTCCGCCTCCGCCGCCAAGTGGACCGACCCCGCCTGGACGGCGCAGGGCGCCTGGCTGGGCGGCACCACGCTGCGCGACGCGACCTGGAACCGAGACGCGCACTACTGCAGCTGGCCGTTCGTGGAGTGCGCCGGCTGCGAGGATTACCAAATCGCGGACCCCAACGACCCCGACAAGGTCGCCGCCGGCATCGCGCCGCCGGTTATAACGGCGCTGGACTTCCGTAACGCCTCGCTGTACCTGTACGGCCTCGACTTCTCCATGTTCCCGGCGGGCTCGCTGGACAACGTCTGGTACCTGTGAGCAGTTGGGGGTTGTGGGGCGGGGGCGGGGGCGGGGGCGGGTCAGTTGGTTTGGATTTTCGGTTTTGGATGGGTGGTTAGCTTGGCTGTACATGGGTTTGGGGGTAGCAGTTCGCTACTTGGCTTTTGGGGCTGCTGGTCGTGGGGCGCGCGGGCGGGGCGGGCGGGGCGGGAGGTGTGTCGGGCCCGGCGGCCGGGGGTGGAGGGGTAGATTCCGGGCGGGCTGCAGGAAGGAAAGAAGGGGCAGGAAGGAAAGAAGGGGAAGGAGCACAGGAGGGGGCTGGGTTGGGGCAGGAAGGGGCCACGGGTACCAGATCCTTGGTGCGCTGGATAGCAGGGAAGGCGGGCGGAAGGGTAGGGAGAGAGGGGGGCGCTCCTCCCCCCAATGGACTGACTGAATGGACTTAGCCCCCCCCCCCCGCCATCCCCTGTGCGCACCCCCAAACCCCCTCCCTCTTCTGTTGCTGTAGCTTGGGCTGATATTCACAACCCGCCGCCCCGCCCCCACCCAACCCACACGCACACAGGAACCTCGGGTTCAACTTCATCGGCGGCGGCCTGCCGCCCGACCTGCCCACCACCTTCCCGCAGCTGCAGCACCTGGGACTGGACCACTGCCGCGCCGCGCCGGGCCTGCGGGACGCGCCCTCCCTGCAGTACGGCTGGCAGCAGTACCCGGGCACTGGGCAGTCGTACGAGTACTGCCCTGACTCGGACGTGGTTGCTGATGACTGCTACGGCGACGTAATGAGCTACACCATCGTGGGTTTCATCCCCGACTCGTGGGGCGACGCGGTGGCGGCGGCGGGCAACAACGCAAGCAAGCCCTGGGGCAACCTGCAGACTGTGTGAGTGTGTGCGTGTGTGTCTGAGGCGGCGGCAGTAGCAGTAGCAGGGAAAGGAACGCGTTGGCAGGATTCGCGGTGGCTGACACGGCGGCACGGCGGTTCAAAGCGCCCCCTGCCCCCCCTCTCCTCCTCGTTCTTACTCTTATGGTTCGGTTTGGTTTAGTTTGGGCTGGTATTCACAACCCCCCCTTCTTTAATCTTCCTAACCATGGGATCCCGCCCCCACCTCCTTGATATGCAGGCGGCTGGCGAACCAGGACCTGCAGGGCCCCATCCCCGAGGGGCTGCGCACCTCGGCCGCGATCAGCAGCTGGCGGCTGCAGGGCAACGCCGAGCTGTGCGGCCAGCTGCCCACGTACGGTGAGGCGCGGCGCGTGTGTGCGTGTGTTAGAGAGCAGTGTGTTAGAGAGCACAAGGGAAAGCGACAGTGCGAGGCAGTGTGTTAGAGAGCACAAGGGAATGCGACAGTGCGACAGTGCAGGGCGGGGGGCGCCAAACTACCAGGGGAGTAGGGGCACCGGCCGCCAGGGGCGGGCAAAATGCAGCCGACAGTGAGGCGTTTACTTCACATTCACGCTTAAGCACTTCGGTGTCAAGGCGTTGAATCCACGCACGGTCTGCTGCGCTGCCGGGACGGGGTTCCGCCAGGGGGGTCGCAGCATGCTCAGCACGCAGCCGCCACGTTCCGCCACGGCATGTTCCTGGGTTGCGCTGCTGATGCTGCGATCGCGCACATGCCCACACGTGCTCGCAGGGGGCACAGGGCTCGCCATCAACTCCCTCCTGTACCTGGGGACCAAACTGGGCACGCACACGTGGGTTTGGAACAACCCAGCCGACCACCGTTTGGGCGGGCAGTGCCTGGCGCCGCCGCCGTCGCCGTCCCCCGCACCACCGCGGCCGCCGCCCTTCCCGCCGTCTCCTCCACCAAATCCCAGGCCCCCGAGCCCGCCCGTCCCGCCCTCTCCACCTCCCACGCCACCCTCGCCGCCGCCGACGCCGCCCGCCCCGCCCCCCGTGCCGCCCCTGCCGCCCGCGCCGCCGCCGTCGCCACCGTTGCCACCCGAACCACCATTCATCGCTCTGTGTATCCGCGCTGGTGTGCTGTGTGCGATGCCCTCTCCAGTGCCACCGTTGCCTAGCCCACCGCGGCCGCCCTCCCCCCAGCCGCCCGTGCCACGACCGCCACCCCGGGCCCCTCGCCCGCCGCGGCCGCCCAGCCCTCCCGCCCCGCCCGCCCCGCCCGATCCCCCCACGGCCCCGCCAAGCCCGGACCCGCCCAGCCCAGAACCGCCCTCCCAACCGTCCCCGCCGAGCCCGGATCCGCCCAGCCCAGACCCGCCGTCGCCTCCGGCGCTGCCTCCTAGCCCCAAGCCGCCCAGCCCCAAACCCCCCACTCCTGCGCCCCCATCCCCCTTACCGCCGTCGCCGCTGCCCCCCTCTCCCGCGCCGCCCAGTCCCGCGCCGCCGCAGCCGCCCCCAGCCCCGCCAAGCCCCACGCCTCCAAGCCCCGCACCTCCATCACCACCCCCTCCCAGCCCGGCGCCCCCTTCTCCCAGGCCGCCCAGCCCTGAGCCGCCTTCACCTAAACCGCCCAGCCCTGAGCCTCCCTCTCCCACGCCACCATCCCCGCAGCCCCCCAGCCCTGCACCTCCATCACCACCCCCGCCCAGCCCTGAGCCGCCCAGCCCCGCGCCTCCGTCGCCACCTCCTCCCAGCCCTGAGCCACCTAGCCCCGCGCCTCCGTCGCCACCCCCGCCCAGTCCTGAGCCGCCCAGCCCTGCGCCTCCGTCGCCACCCCCGCCCAGTCCTGAGCCGCCCAGCCCTGCGCCTCCGTCGCCACCCCCGCCCAGTCCTGAGCCGCCCAGCCCCGCGCCTCCGTCGCCACCCCCGCCCAGTCCTGAGCCGCCCAGCCCTGCGCCTCCGTCGCCACCCCCGCCCAGTCCTGAGCCGCCCAGCCCCGCGCCTCCGTCGCCACCCCCGCCCAGTCCTGAGCCGCCCAGCCCCGCGCCTCCGTCGCCACCCCCGCCCAGCCCTGAGCCGCCCAGCCCTGCGCCTCCGTCGCCACCCTCGCCCAGTCCTGAGCCGCCCAGCCCTGCGCCTCCGTCGCCACCCCCGCCCAGCCCTGCGCCTCCCAGCCCTGCGCCTCCGTCGCCACCCCCGCCCAGTCCTGAGCCGCCCAGCCCCGCGCCTCCGTCGCCACCCCCCGCCCAGCCCTGAGCCGCCCTCCCCTGCGTCTCCGTCGCCACCCCCGCCCAGCCCTGAGCCGCCCAGCCCCGCGCCTCCGTCGCCACCCCCCGCCCAGCCCTGAGCCGCCCTCCCCTGCGCCTCCTTCGCCACCCCCGCCCAGCCCTGAGCCGCCCAGCCCCGCGCCTCCGTCGCCACCCCCGCCCAGTCCTGAGCCGCCCAGCCCCGCGCCTCCGTCGCCACCCCCGCCCAGTCCTGAGCCGCCCAGCCCTGCGCCTCCGTCGCCCACCCCGCCCAGCCCTGAGCCGCCCTCCCCTGCGCCTCCTTCGCCACCCCCGCCCAGCCCTGAGCCGCCCAGCCCCGCGCCTCCGTCGCCACCCCCGCCCAGTCCTGAGCCGCCCAGCCCTGCGCCTCCGTCGCCACCCCCGCCCAGCCCTGAGCCGCCCAGCCCTGCGCCTCCGTCGCCACCCCCGCCCAGCCCTGAGCCGCCCAGCCCTGCGCCTCCGTCGCCACCCCCGCCCAGCCCTGAGCCGTCCAGCCCCGCGCCTCCGTCGCCACCCCCGCCCAGCCCCGCGCCGCCGTCGCCGGAGCCCCAAAGCTCTGCCCCGCCGTCGCCGGAGCCCCAAAGCTCTGCGCCGCCGTCGCCGGTGCCCCCCAGCCCCGCTCCTCCATCGCCGGCTCCTCCCAGCCCCGAACCTCCCAGCCCTTCTCCCAGCCCTGCTCCTCCCATTCCAGCCCCGCCATCACCACAGCCGCCTAGCCCAGCCCCGCAAACTCCGCAGCCGCCATCTCCTGACCCACCCAGCCCTGCGCCACCCAGTCCGGCGCCGCCCAGTCCCGTGCCGCCCTCTCCAATCCCACCCACCCCTGCGCCACCGTCGCCGGAGCCGCCGAGCCCGGTGCCACCCAGTCCCACACCACCTGCACCGCAGCCGCCCAGCCCCGCGCCACCTGCACCGCAGCCGCCCAGCCCCGCGCCCCCCAGCCCCAACCCACCATCGCCCGCCCCGACCACCCCGGCATCCCCCGAGCCTCCCAGCCCTCAGCCCCCCTCCCCCAGTCCTCCCGTGCCGCCCTCGCCAGCGCCCCCGTCCCCCGCTCCCCTCCCTCCCCCCAGCCCAGACCCGCCCTCGCCGGTGCCGCCAAGCCCTGCGCCGCCGCCGTCGCCGCCCGCCCCACCCTCACCGGAGCCCATACCACCAGCGCCCCCGCCATCTCCACCCGAACCACCGAGCCCTGCGCCGCCATCGCCGCAGCCACCGCAGCCTCCATCGCCCTCACCGCCGTCTCCTGCGCCGCCCAGCCCGGAGCCGCCGTCACCCATTCCGCCCAGCCCCGCGCCGCCCTCCCCCGCGCCACCTTCCCCGCAGCCGCCGAGCCCTGAACCTCCCTCCCCCGCGCCGCCCAGCCCGGCGCCGCTCAGCCCGGCGCCGCCGTCGCCGGCTCCTCCCAGCCCCATCCCACCTGCGCCGCCGTCTCCTGAGCCGCCGTCCCCTGCACCCCCCAGTCCTGCACCACCCAGCCCCGCGCCTCCGTCACCACAGCCGCCCAGTCCTGCCCCGCCGTCTCCCAGGCCGCCTAGCCCCGCACCCCCCAGCCCTGCACCGCCGAGTCCCGTCCCTCCGTCACCACAGCCGCCCGCGCCACCGTCGCCGGCTCCTCCCAGCCCCGCGCCCCCCAGCCCTGCGCCCCCCTCGCCGGCGCCGCCGTCACCCGCGTCTCCCTCCCCCGTGCCGCCCCTCCCTACACCGCCCTCTCCAGCCCCCGCTCCAACTACTTCGCCCTTGCCCCCTAGCCCCACGCCGGCTCTCCCGGCACCCCCTGCCAGCCCTGCGCCGCCGCCGAACCCACCCCGGCCGCCCCAGCCCCCGGCCGCGCCGCCTCCCTCACCCGCCGCACCTCCGCCGTCGCCGGCCCCGCTGGCTCCGCCGCCGCCGCAGCCACAGCCGCAGCCGACGCCGGCGGCCGCGGCGCCGTCGCCGCCGCTGCCGCCCGACTGTGCGCTGCTGGCTCAGGCCGCCCTGCTCAGCATTCCGGAGGTAGGTGGGGGCAACAATGCATGGGAGCAAGATGACTGGGTGGGTGGGTGGGTGGGTGCAGAGTGCGTGCGTGTACGGTGAAGAATTGCTCGCACCGCGCTTTTCACAAATGTCAACTTCAACTCCCATCATCACAGGCTGTTAACAGCATGTTTGTGGTGGCTGCCGGCGTCCCCGCCTCTGCCGCGGCCTCCGCGCCGCCCGAGCTCCTCGCCTCCTTCTGCGCCGTTTGCTCCTGCCAGCTCACCGCTACAGCCATCAGCATCGTCGGCGGCAGTAGCAGCAGCAGCACAAACGGCAGTAGCAGCAGCACCGGCGGGAGCTACTACAGCACCGGCGGGGACGCAGCCATTCAGCGCATTGCCGCAAGCAACACCACGGGCCGCGCCGGCGCCGCCGGCAGTAGCGGCAATGCCACCAGCGGCTGGGGCGCGGGGACGCAGACGGCGGCGGAGTGGGTGGTGGATGCAGTGCAGGACGGCATATACCAGCTACAGCTGCTGATCGGGGGCGTGTCATACACCCGTACGGTGGTCGTGGACCGCACGCCGCCGTCCGTGTCGGGCAACGTGACGCTGAGTGCCCGGCGCGTCAAGCAGGTGTGTGTGGTGTGTGGTGTGTGGTGTGTGGTGTGTGTGTGTGTGTGTACCGGACACGTGGGTGTGGGCGTGTGGATGTTTTGCCCCAACTTCGGCCCAGGCCGCGGGGCGGGGCAATGATCCCACCATGATTCCCATCCCACCCCATCCCACCCCACCCGCACACTGACCTCCCCGCCCCACCCCACCCCACCTTCACCCCCGCAGGAGCCCTCGGCGGTGGGCGAGGCCTCGCTCAACGCCCTGGGCTCCAACCAGGCCATGCTGCTGACTATCGCCTTCTCCGAGCCCGTGCCAACCTTCGACCCCGCCACCTCGCTCATCACCTCGGGCGCCCTGGTGACGGAATGGGTCGCCTCCGCCGACAAGGCGACCTACTACGTCCTCGCCCTGACCCTGCCCTCCGAGCCAGCCGCCGGCAGTAGCAGCAGCAGCAGCAGTAGCAAGAGCGGTGGCGGCGGCAACGGCACGGCGGCAGCGGCAGCTGCGCCGCCGCCAGCGGCCCTGCTCGGCGCTGCTGCGGGCGGGCGGCGGCGGTCGCTCCAGCAGCAACAGCAACAGCCGCAGGGCGGGGCGCCGGCCCCGCCGCCGCCGCCGCCGGCTACTCCGGCCACCAGCGGCAGCGGCAGCCTCAGCGATGGCGGCGGCGGCGCCGCCGCCACTACCGCCACCCGGCAGCAGGTACACTTTCGGCTGCCTGCTACAGCCTACGCCGACGCGGCGCGCAACCCGGGCCGCAACGACCTGTCGTTGTCGGTTGAGCTGTCGGACGGCTCACTGGCGCCGCCGGCGGTTGGCGAGGCGTTGGCCACCACCGCGCGCGTGACCGCCGCCGCCTACCCCGCCGTCGTGGCCTCCACCACGCTGGTCGCCGCCGCTTCAAGTGAGTGGGTGGGCCACCGGGCCGCCTCCCTAGCGCCTGCCTATTAATGTCTGCCCTGTCTGTCTGCTGGTCATTGCGCTTCCGCGATCCTTGCAATGACTGGATGGACCTCCCGTACTTGACACGTGCCTGCCCCCCCAAACCCCGGAACCCCCTGACCCCTCTGACTCCCCCACCACCCCCCTGTCCCGCCCCCTGTCCCGCCCCCGCCCCCGTCCCTGCCCTCCCGTCCTGCCCCGCTGCCTGAACAGGCTCCTTCGCGCAGGCGCTGCGCGCCAAGGGCTCGCTGCTGCAGGGCTCCTACCACATCCAGCTGCTCACCATGAGCCTGTACCTGGCCAGCCGCGGCGTGGGCCGCGAGTACGGCGAGTACGCCGTGGAGTTCAAGTGAGTGTACGGCACGGCAGTAGTGTACAGCGGCGGCGCGTGGCGCGGGAGCGAGGACGGCGTTAGGGCGTTTTGCTTGTGTGTGCGTGTGCGCGGTGGGCGGTCATGTGGGCGGAATGATTGAATGAATGGTCCAGACACGACATGACAGCCAACATATCACGAACGTGCGGTATTGATGCCGAACCAATGTGTGTAAAGCACACATGACGTGCATGATGACATGAAAACCAACTCGACACACAAGCGAATTGATGCCGGGCGCGCACAGGTACGCGGTTCTGGGCGTGAAGGGCAACCTGGGCCCCGCCGAGTCCGCGCTGCCCACCCATGAGAAGCAGGTCACCGCGGGTGCGTGCCGGGTGTGTGGGTGTGTGCCGGGCGTGCCGGGTGTGGGCGCGGGTGTGTGTGTGTGGGTTTGGGCCGAGGGGGGGGGCCAGCGGGTGCAGTGAGTGGGTGGGCCAGCGGGTGCAGTGGGTTGGCGGGTGCGGTAGTGGGTTGGAAGTGGTGAGTGGAGGCAGCTGGTTGTGGCGAATGGATGCGCGCACATACACTTCAAGATCGTTGCTATGCTTTCCCCCGCTCATCCCGCTCACCAATCAAAACCCTGCCCATCACATGCCGCACCTGATTACCCCACAGCCGAGCAAGCGCGCGAGGTGGGGGGAGACCTGTGGCCCATCGGCCAGGACATGCTGGGTGGCAGTAGCAACACATCCAGCGGCAGTAGCAGCAGCAGTAGCAGCCGCTACAGCCCGCCTCGCCGGCCGCCGCCGCCGCCCGCGGGCAGCGCTGCCGGCGGACTGCTCTTTTCAAGCGCAGACGCGCCGCCGCTGGCTGTAGCACCCACGCTGCCGGCGCCCTCGCCCATGGCTGTAGCGGCAGCGTCCGTGGCGCCGCCGCGTGTGCCGGCGCCGCCGGCACCTCAGCCTGCGTCATTGACAACTACCGGCAATAGCAGCAGCACCGGCGGGCTGCATCGCCGCCAGCGGCAACTAGCGCAGCAGGCGCTACAGCCGCCGCCTGCTTCGGCCTCGGCACTGGTGCTACAGCCTCCGCCGCCGCCGCCGCCGCCAGCCCAGCTGTTGATCCAACAGGCCAGCGCCACCTACGTGTCCGACATGCAGGTGCGTGCGGGTGGGTGTGTGGGTGCGTTCATGACAGCAACAGTGTGGGTGTGTGGGTTTGCATGCCATCCCTGCATCCCCGCTTCCCCCTTCCCCTCCCCTTCCCCCGGGGTACAAACACTCCGCGCCGCGCCGTGCCGTACACCATGCCGTACCGTACATCATAAAACCGTGCCGTACACACACGTGTGACAGGACCTGCTGTACACGCTGGTGGTGGCGGCCATGCTCATCACCGCCGTGGCCGCCGGCCGCCTGGCGGCGGCGCTGGCGTACCGCCTGCTCGTATCCCCGCAGCCCCACCCCTTCCTGGCCTTCCCCCGCCTCGAGACCACCATCGTGGGTCTGGTGCTGGTGGCGCTCACCTTTTACTCCTGCATGGCGCTGGGCGGCCCCGCCGCCGACTGGCACGGCAGCCGTACGTCGGCGTACTGCGTGCTGGCCATCGGCGTGGTGCCGTACGCGGTTTTCCTGTGGTGGCTGGCACTGGCGCGCGCCTGGATGGTGCCGCAGTACATGCTCGTGGTGAGTGGTGGGCGGGTGCCTATCTAGCTAGGCCCACGTGCGTGCATGGGGACCTGGGAGGTGGGGTTGGGAGGCGGGGTTGTGAGCAACAGCCCAAGCTAAACCCAAGCGAAACTAGACGAGGGACAGGCAAATGCAATTGCAGCAGTACAGAGCAGGAGGGGGGTTGGGAGGGGGGGGGGCGGGCGGGGTTTCTGGCAGCTACGTACGGCGGCACGCGAAGCGGGTCCGGCTGCTGCATGGTAGGTGCCTCGCTCCCAGCGCGCTGCCATGGCCACACATTCACACGCGCGCGAACCCGCTTCAGGGCCCCCGGCGCTTTACGTCTAGGAGGGCTTCGTTCCATTTGTAACGCATACACGTGCTTTGGTTTGCTTGTGTCTAACACACGTGCTCGTGTCCTCTCTCACCCCAACTCCGCCACCCACCCCGCCAGGAGCCCCTGCACATGACCGTGTCCAGCTACGCCTCGCCGCGCCCCTCCGCCTTCGAGCGGGCCGAACGCACCACCCCCCGCGCCTCCGTGGTCTCCATCACCACCGCCGCCGACATCGGCGGCGTGCCGACAGGCGGCGGCGGCGGCGGCGGCGGCGGCGGCCGCGGCGGCCGATCCAGTACTGGCGGCGACGGCGGCGGCGGCGCTGGCGCTGTGCTAGTGGCGGCGCCGGCGGCGCAGCACATGGGCGACGACGGCGGCGCCGGCGGCGCCGCCGTCGCCTCCGGCGCCGTCAGCGGCGCGGGCGCGCCGGCCACGTCGGCGGCCGTGCTGGGCATGGACGTCGCCTCGGAGGCTGCGGAAGACCGCTACGCCCGTGGCCCGCACTGGAAGCAGTTTGACGGGCTCCTGCCGCCATCCGCCGCTGACGGCGGCGGCGGTGGTGGCAGCGGCGCGGCGCGGCTGCCGCCGCTGTTGGCGGCGGCGCCAGCTAGCGGGCGCAACCTCCCGCTGCCGCCGCTGCTGCCGGCGGTTGGCGGCGGCGGCGGTGCCGCCGCCGCCGCGAGCTCGCCGCGCTCCGCCGCCGCTGCCGGCGATGACCTGCACGAGTTCGGGCCGCATTGGCGCAAGTTCTCGGTCCAGGATGACGACGACGACGGCGGCGGAGATGGCGGCGCCGCCGGCGGCCACGCCAGCAGCCGCAGCGGCGGCAGCAGCGTCAGGGGCGGCCGCGGCGGCAGCACCGACGGCGGCGGCGTGGGCGTGGGGGTGCGCTTCGCCGCCAACACGTCCAGTGACGGCGGCGCCAACGGCATGAGCTCCGGCGCCGCCGCCGCCGGCTCGCGCGGCGGCGCCGGCGGCGCCGCCAGCCGCCTTGGGTCGCGCTCCGGCATGTCTGGTAGCGGCAATGACGGCGATTACAACGCAATGAGCGCCGGCGCCGCCAGCCGCGGCGCCGGCGCCAGCCGGTTCGCGCCGGCCGCCGCCGGCTCCGCCTCCGGCGGCGCCGGCGGCGCCGGCGCCAATGCCATGAGCGCCGGCGCCGCCAGCCGCGCCGGCGCCATCTCGCCCGCCCACGACGGCAGCAGCCGCCCTGGATCTGGATCTGACGAGGGTGGCGGCGGTGGCGGCGGGGCCCGCCAGGCGCCGTTTGGATCCAACGCGATGACCGCCGGCGCCGTCGGCAGTGGCGGCGGCGTGCGCCGCCCCGCCGGCTCGCTGCGGAACGCCGGCGGCGGCGACGCCGACGGCGCGCTGCCGCCGCTGCCGGCGCCGGGCACGGTGCCGCTGCCGTTTGCGAACCTGCTGACGTCGGGTGCCGATGCCCGCTCCCGCCGCGCCCTGAACGCCGAGGCGGCGGCGGCGGCGGCGGCTGGCGGCGGCGCCGCGTCGCGGAGCGGCAGCAGCAACAGCAACGGCAACGGCAGCCGTGCTATTGGTCTGGCCTCCGTACCGGGTACGGCGGATCGCCAGAGCCTGAATGTACTGCCCGAGGAGGCGGCGGCGATCGCGGCGCAGATGCCCGGCTTCCACAAGGAGCAGCTGGCCGCCAGTGGCGGCGGCGGCGGCAGCGGCGGCCGCGGCGGCGGCGGCAGTGTGGCGGGGAGCGTCGGCGGCGCCAGCCGCCGCGTCCTGGCGGCGTCGGCGTCGCGACCCAGCAGCCTGAGCGGCCTGCCCGGCGGCGGCCTTGGCGCCGCCGCCGGCCCCGTCAGCGGCGGCGCCGTCAGGCCCCGCGTCGGCGGCATGTCGGTTGGCGGCGGCGGCGCCGCCGCCGCGGACGTCAACGACGCCCCGGGGTCGCCGCGGCAGCCGCGCCCGCGCGTGGGCTCCAACCCCACCAACGTGCCGGCGGCAATGGCGGCGTCCGCGGGCGCGCCACGCCCGCCGCGCATCACCGAGGTCGATGAGCTGGGCATCGCCGTGGTGTCGGCGGCGGAGGTGGCCGCAACCACCAGCACCGCGGCCGCGGCGGCCGCGGCGGCGGCGCTGCCGCCGTCGCCGCCGCTGTCGCCGCAGATGGCGGGCAAGCGCGGTTTCTTCCTGCCCACGCCGCCGCCGGCGTCGATGCAGGCGGCGGCGGCGGCCGCTACCGCCGCAGTCAGCGCCGCGCCGGTGGCGGCGCAGCGCGCAGGGTCGGGCACGGCAGGCATGGCGGCGCCGGAGCGGATGCCGCCGCCGGCGGCGGCGGCGGCGGCGGCCGGTGGCGGCGGCGCCGCGCTGCAGCGCTCGCGCACCTCTGTGGCGCCGGCGGCGAGCTCTGAGCCAGTTTACGACGGACCCGGCGGCGCGGCGGCGGCAGCGGCGGCGGCCCGGCGGACGCGCGTGCGGCGCAACGTGACGCTCGGCGACGCGGTGGCGGCGCGCGGCGGTGGCGGCGACGGCGCTGGCGGCGCACCCCCGGCCGACCGCCGCGGGCTGCGCTTCGGCTCTGTCCCCGTCGCGACGCCTGCCGCCGACGCGGCCGCTGCGGAGGCCAAGGCTGAGGCCGCCGCCGCCGCGGAGGAGGCTGCGAAGCCGCCGGTCAAACAGCCCCGCAGCAACGGATGGCTGAACAGCAGCGGCGGCGCCGCCGCCGCCGCCGGTCCCGTGGCGGAGGCGACCGAGGACGACCCCGCCGCCGCCGGCGCTGCCGCCGGCGCCAACGGCACCTGGCGGCCCCGCTACGCCTCCCAGCTCACCGCCGCCGGCGGCACCGGCGGCGGCGCCGCCGACGCGACCGACAGCGACGGCGAGGGCGGCGGCGGCGGCGCGCAGCCCTGGAACCGGGAGTCCTTCCGCCGCCGCGACCACGACGCCGCCGCCATTGCGGCGGCGCGCCGCCGCGGCCGGGCGCCGCCGCCGCCGGGCGCCGACCCGCACCAGTTCTCCGGCGGCGCCGCCATCATCAGCACCGCCGCCGGCGAAGATTTGTTCGTCCTGCCCGACGCCGACGGCGACGCCGTCGCCGCCGCCAAGCGGAAATTTTCCTCACACGAGGACATCGTCCTGCGCACCGTGGACGACGGCGGCGGCGCCGGCGCTGCCGGCGCGGGCGGCGGGCGGCGCTCTGTGGCGCTGGTCACCGGCTACCGCTACAGCCGCGGCTACGGCCGTGACGGCGGCGGCGGCTGTAGCCGGGTGCTACTGCCGAGCGCGCGGCTGATGGCCATGTTTGAGTTCCTGTTTGAGGACATGCTGGGGGTGAGTGGGCGGCGATTGGGTGATGTGGGGCGGTGGCGGTGTTACGGGTCGGGTTACTCCATGCCACAAGGGCATGAGGGAATGAGGGAATGGATGGCAAGCAGTGGTCTGAGAACGGGAGCCCTGCGCAATGCATGGCCTGCGCCACGCCCTGAAGCCACTGACGCCTCCATCCGTGCCGCCGCCGCACCGCCGCGCCGAGGTCTGCCGCCCGCCCTGCCATCCATCCATCCCATGACGCCTCCATGGCACCACACCTTCGTGCCCGCCTTCGTGCCACCGCCGCGCAGGCCGAGCCCGAGCAGCAGCTGCGCCGCGCGCAGCGCCCCGCGCGTCTGGTGGCCACCGCGCTGAACTTCACGCACAAGGCCGGCTGCGCGGCGGCGCTGGGGTACTGGGGGCTGGCCGAGCAGAGCTATGCGCAGCTGGGCACACTGCTGGCGCTGCAGGTGCGGAGGGGGCGGAGGAGGAAAGGGGGAGGGGAAGGGGGAGGAGGGGGAGGAGGGAAGGGGGGGGGGAGGGAGTACCAGCCCAAACTGAACCAACTGAACTAGACAGGGGGGAGGAGGGGGAGGCGGAGGAGAGGGGCGGGGGCCTCCTGGGGGAAAGGAGGAGAAAGGGGACGGCGTGCGAACGCCGTCCCCTTTCGGAACGGAACATACCTTTACAACACACATCCACACGCCCCACGCTGCGCCCTGCTTCCCTCTCGCGCGCCGGCAGGTCGTGATGCTCGTGTACCTGCTGGCGGTTGGGCCGTACGCCGAGTGGCAGTTGGCGGTTATGGAGGTCGTGTGCCACGCCGCCGAGCTGGGCATCTTCGTGGCCGCCACCGCCGTGGCCAACCGCTTCGTGCACAACAGCGCCGCCACCTTCACCATGATTGGTGGGTCGTGACGTAAACGTAACGTAGAACGTCGTACGGGTTAAGCAATGCGAACCAACAGCTGGGTTGCACAAATATACCGGTGTGCACAGTAACATGGCCCGCTCACTTGCCTGGCCTCCATGCAGCTAGTTGGTTTAGCTTGGGCTGTTACCGGCATTCACCCCCCCACCCCCGCCGCCACCGCCATCACACAAACACGCACCGTGCCCACCCCCACCCGCCACCCCCTCCGCCCCGCAGCCCTGTTCTTCCTCACGCTGGCCGCCGTACTGGGCTACGAGGTACGGCGGCTGTACCTGCTGCTGAAGGAGGTGTGGGCCGTCCTCCGCACCAAGATCGCCGCGTGCCGCGCCGGCAGTAGCACCGGCGCAGCAGGCAGTACGGGCGGCAGCAGCAGCGGCTGCTGCGGTTGCTTGGGCGGCCGCGGTCGCGGCGGTGGCGGCGGCGCGGGCCAGGGTGGTGGGAAGAACGCGTTTGCTGCCGAAGCTCCTGCTGCAGCCGCCACCCTGTCGCCACCGGTGGTGCTACTGCCGGCTGCTCTTGCCGCTACTGCCGCCACTGCCGGCGCCACTGTGGTGTCAGGCCCGGTGGGAGGCGTGGCGGCGGCCGCTGCGGCGCCCTCGCGGCACCCGTCTGTTGTAGCTTCTGCCGCGGCGCCGGTTGCGGCTGTGGCGGGATGCGCATCCACCAGCAATGTGTGAATGTGTGAGAGGGTGCGAGCACGAGTTATGATTATGAGACTATGATTGTATGCGCGCGTGTCTGTGTGGTGTGTGTGTGTGTGTGCATTATCTTCCTCCCCAATCATTTAATTCGAACGTCGGAACTTTCAGACTGCTTGAATCAAAATGAGGAAATTGACGCGTACTTTCATGATAAGGTCATCACGTGACAAGTACATAATCAATTGGCTTTGCACGGCCAGGCGCAGCCGGGAGGCACAGCGGCCGAGGGTGGGATGATTGTGTGCGCATGCGCACGGCGCGGGATTCACAGGGGCGGGGCCACCGCTGCGCCGGAGCCTAGCTGTGCTCCACACGCCGCCGCCGCTGCTGCGGTTGCTGCCGGATTCATTGTTACTTTCCAGTGTCCATTCAAGCTTATCGCGCTCGCTCTCTCGCTCTCGGGCTTTCAAAACGTCTGCGTTCTTTGTGCGGGGCGCATTAGTAATCCAAGTGGAATAGCTGCTGACAGTTCACGACTTGGAGAGCGGGGGCCAATGCGGGCGTCTATCTTACGTGTGTCTATCCATGGCGCCGCGCCCTCCTTTTGAATGCACACATTTGAGTTTTGCGCAAGCCACGGCTAGGCTGACTGGCTGGCTGGCTGGCTTACTGACTGACTGACTGACTGACTGACTGACTGACTGACTGACTGACTGACTGACTGACTGACTGACTGACTGACTGGCTGACTGACTGACTGGCCGCCACAGCCACGTGAGAGGGAGGGCCGAGTGAGGAAGGATGTTGTGGGAGCGCGTGCGAGGGTGTGTCACTGCGTGGCGCAGTGGCGGGCGGGTGTGAACACTTACATAAAGGTGCGCGGAGATGGCACGTGACACCCCGAGTTCCATTCCGTACCGCTGGCTGCAAAGTCAGCGTGCTCACCCCCGCCCGCGGCGGTTGCTCCGAACTCCCGAAGCTGCCCAGCCGCCATACGCTGATGATAGCCGCCGCAGTCCGGGATGGTTATCTGTCACCACGGGGGCATGCCAACTCTCGTCGTCCCTTGCCTGGTCCTACCACCGCCAGCCCCCTCCGGCACATGCCCGCCCATCATGCCGCCAGCACAGCAGCGCTTCCCCCTTTTTGGGCTGAGCGCGCTGAGCGCGCTGAGCGCCCTGAGCTGCGAGCGCAGGGAGGGTTGCGGTTACCAGCCCAAGCTAATCGCTGTGGGGCAGGGGGACGAGCCGCGAAGAAAAGTGTGACTAGCAAGCATTTCTCTGTGATGTGTCGACGGTAATCCACCCAGGGCAAGAATGTTGCGTTCAACTGCTGAGCCACGTGTTGGCCAGTAATGCCGCGGGGCCCTGGAGGGTCTGAGCCTCCGAGGGCCGCGCCCAGCCGGGACGGTGGGGGACTGCATGGCATCCGGGCAGCGTTGACTAGGCTAGTCGGCTAGAGGCTCGGGGGAGGGTGGCGCAGGGTCAGGGGCGGCATGTGGTGATGACGATTGACGCGCCGTGTTGCCTCCCCAGCATCCGTTCCGTGCTTAATCGCGGCCCGCGTGTCAGTGCCTCCGCGTCTCCCTGCTGTCCCTGCCCGCACCTCCTCCTTTTGCCGGAGGGCACAGGGCGAGGGCCTGTGACTCTTCCTGTTGTTGTTGCGTCCCTGTTTCCTGTCTGTGCCCTGTTCTGTGCCTCCCCCCTCTCCGTGTCCCTGTCTGTGACTCCTCCTGGCTCCGGTCCACGTCCCTGCCTGTGCCTGACCCTGCGGCGACTGTGCCTCTCCCCTTTCCGTGTCTCTGCCAGTCCCAGCTGTACACCTTTTTTCCCCCGCTGACAAAGCTGCCAACCTTATCATCTGAGCTCTCCTCCAGGGCAGCACAGGAGCCAGCAAGGTCATGTCGATCAAGCGCAGCGTCGATAAGCTGGCGAGGTCGAACGGAGCGCGTTCGGCGCCAGTTCGGGCACGCAGCGCGCAGAGAACCAGCGGTTAGCTGAGGCGTCATCGTTCGGCCACGCCGGCAAGATTTTCACATCCCAAGCACGTACAATGGACTGCACCCGCGTCGGCGCTTTTGTTCCACGCTCTTACATCCCGGGAAAATGTCTTCCGTTCTTGGCGGGTGCCTCGCCCAGCTTGGGGTTTCCACACCGAAGAGCGCGATTCGAAGAATAAGTACGCTATAGGCTTATGGTGGGGCCCAGCTTCTGTATCCCAAGCGCGCGCAGGGCTGGAGTCGAGCTCTGTTCATTCCCACCTGTCGTGCGGGGGTGGCGCTATGTCGGGCTGCAATAGCGATAAGTTAGTACGCAACCCCACGTTTATCACTCGTTATCCACCAGAGTCGCTGTTCAGCCATAGGCAATTCGCTGTTGAACTCCCTCTCCTGCCCAGTGGTTAACAAAGCTTTGCGTTCCCTGGCCGCGCTTAGCGCCGTCAACTGGGATGGCTGGCTTCTCAAGCATACAAACATAGTTCTCGGCATAGCAGCTGCCTGAGAAGCCTCGTCTCCAGGCGCTCACGGCTCAGTCGCTGAATGCGGTGCTGCCGGTGAGCGCCAGGCATCAACGATGCGTGTTACGTGGAAGAAGAGCACCACGGGTGGAGGCTTGGAGGTAAGCGGAAGCGCCACCTGAGACATGGGCGCTCTGGACGACGTTTCGCCAAATGCGCCGGCATAATGTGCTTCATGTTCGTTAGGTGGTTCAGTTTATTAATATGTCACCAAGCACGGTACTGCACGCGTTTCTGGGGGTGAATGTCGTCGCTGCCGCTGCGCCACCCTTCTGCTATTAAGGACGGGGCACGGAAACACCGACAATACAGGGTGGTCAAAGCGTCCAAGCAGACTGCGTTAGGCCGGTCGCGTTGTCATCAAGTAATTTACTGGTTGCTGTGATGCCCTTTCATAGTTTTGGTGTCAAATCACGTAATAAGGTTTAATCAGGCATAGGCTGGGAAACTTCTGGTCCACGTCTGTTCTCACCGGGCGAAGGGACACTCCGCGTCGGCCCCAAGTGGTCGCCGCCGATACTCCCCGAACCACCCGAACCTTCACTCCCCGCCCTTTGCGGCGCACCCCCACCCCCCGCAGTCCTTCACCTACTTGACAACTGTTGGCGAGGTGAGTCGCATTCCAGAGCTTTGCAGTACACCGAAGTTCCAGCCCTTGGGGCTGGGGACACACTGGGGGTGCGCGTAGGGGCCTGCCCCATAGCACTTCGGCCCTTCCGTTGGAACGCTGTGTAAACTGCGTGTCAATGCCGATTGTCCAGGGCACGTATGCGGTGGTCTACGAATGCGAAGACAACCGCAGCGGCGCGCGTGTGGCGGTCAAGGTAAGCCGCGAGGGGGCGGGCGCAGTGGAAAGAGGGAGGCCCGCTGGTTTGTTTTTCGGGCCTGTGGGGGGTGGTGTTGGCGGTGCAACGTGATTGAGGCCAATCGTCGCGGCCTCATCACGATGCAGCTCGAGCACTGCCAACTCCAGCACCGGGGACAGGGCCACCCTGCCGCAACCACGCAGTTTGGAGGAAGCCGGCTGCGAGTTGCGGAAACCACCGCCCATCTTGAATCAAGTCGTACGGCGCTCCCCCGCCCCCGCCCCTGCCCCCACCCAACCCCGCCCTCCAGGCCTTCAAGCAGGCGCATGAGCACCCTACGGTGATGGCGCTGGCGCTTCGGGAAATCCGCACCCTGTGAGTCTGCGGGGCCATTTGTTGGTTTTAGAAGGTTAGAAAGCACGGAGGCGAAGGGCCAGGAACCGCTGGCGTTGATGGCGTCTGAGTGTCTGTCTGTGTGCCTCGTGCCTGCAATGCTATCCGCATTCCGGCAGCCCGGACACAGCTTCCGACCGCTCCCGCCCGGAGCTCCCAGCTTGTGCCCCCGCACCTGCTCCCACGCCTGCTGCTGCTCTACTGTTGCCGCCTGTCGCTCACGCCCCGTACTCTGGTGCCTCCCGCCACCCCGCAGCAAGTCCTGCCGCCACCCCAACATCGTGCCCCTGCTGGATGCCTTCTCCACGGGTGGGTCTGGCCTGGGCTGGGGTGGGTCTGGGCTGGGGTGGTAGGCGGAGGTCGGGGCTGGGGTGGGCTGGGCTGGGGGCTGGGGAGGGGTGGGGTGGGCTGGTCTGGGCTGGTCGGCGTAGGCCTGGTCTGGTCTGGTCTGGTCTGGGCTGGGCTGGTCTGGGCTGGGCTGGGTTCGGAAGAGATAGGAGGGCGGGTTGCAAGGATGGCTGGGGACGCGGTGCAGGATGCACTGAAGACTGCAGACCATGTGGTGGGGAGGGGTGGGGGCGTGACCGTGTCGGGGGGATAGCAGCACGTGGCGCGTGCCAAGCGTTGACAGCACCATGCCCGTCAAGTGCCACAACATGTGAACATGGAGAGTAGCAGCAAGATGTGGAAGATAGGGACTGCAAGCAAGCAAGCTTGGTTGTGTCGCCCACACTGCCTGATTGCCCCCCCCCCCCCACACGCCCATCGCGCCCCACAGGTAGCGGGCGCGTCTACATGGTGCGCACCTGGGCGGCGGGAGCGGCGCGCGAGGGGCGGGGTGGGGTTGTGAATAACAGCTAAACCAACAAGACAAGGGACAGGCAAATTGGGGTTGCAAGGATGGTTGGGAAAGCGGTACCGGGTGTACTGAAGACTGAAGGCCGAATGAGCGGCGGTCGGAGAGCGGCCGGCGACAAACGGGGAGTGGGGAACCGGGGAGCGGGGAGCACGGCAGCCGGCTGGCGCGTGGCGCGCTGGCAATTGATCAAGGCGGCCGGGTCGAACAGACATCAAGCGGATGTGTGACTCTCTCCGCCTCCCGCTCCCTCGCTTTCCCTGGCGTGCAGGTGTTTCCCTTCGTGGGGCGCTCCGCCTACCGGGAGCTGTATGCGCACCCCCAGGTGCGTACGCCGCCCCCCTCGGCCTCCGCCCCACGCCCCCTGGGACACCCCTCCCCACTGTGTGCGGGTCGCGCAGTGGATGCATATTGGATCCATGGCTCCAGGGTCACTGGGACTTTTTGGGGCCGCCCTTTAGAATGCGGAGTCGAGGCCGACTGACGCAACCGTCGACCTCCAGAATGAGTCACGAATGAGACCCCGCTTCCCATCCAATTAACACCAACCACCCCAACAAACCGCAGGGCCTGCCGCCGGAGCGGTTGCGGTTGCTGGTGTACCAGGTGCTGCAGGCCCTCAACTACCTGCACACCCGAAAGGTGGGTGTGGCAGTTTGTTTGGTTGGTTAGTCAGTTGGGTCAGGTGTGTGTTGGTGCTGTGGGCGGCCGATTGTTGCGGCTGCAGGGCCGGGGGTGGCGGCTGGGCTGGGGCTGGGCTGGGCTGGGGCTGGGCTGGAAGGGTGCAACGACATCGTCGTCGCGTGCCGTGCCTGATGTCTGCTGCCGCACCCTCTGCACATGCGCGCGCCAGATCTGTCACCGAGACGTCAAGCCGGCAAACATCCTGTTGGGGGAGGCAGCGGCGGCGCCGGGACCCGGGCCGGCGGCGCCCGCCGACGCGGCCGACGCAGCCATGGCCGACGCCGAGGGCGCGGGCGCCGACGGCGGCGGCGCCGGCACGGTGCTGCACGTGCAGCTGTGCGACTTTGGGTTTGCGCGGCCCACACGATGCGGCCCCACGGAGGCGGAGCGGCTGAGCAGCTACGTGTTCACGCGCTGGTACCGCTCGCCGGGTGAGGAGCCGGGCAGGGGGCGGGCGGGGCGGGGGGGCGGGGGAGCGGGGCTGGGGTGAGGGGCTGGGGGAGCGGGGCGGGGCAGTGGGGCTGGGGTGAGGGGCTGGGAAGGGGGCGGGGGAGCGGGGCTGGGGGCGGGGCTGGGAACGGGGGGCTGGAGCGCGGCTGGGAACGGGGTTTAGACACAGGGGCTGGGAACGGGCCTGGAAACGGGGCTGGGAACGGGCTCAGAAACAGGAGCAGGGGAACGGGGCTGGGAACGGGGCTGGGAACGGGGCTCAGAAACAGGGGCTGGGAACGGGGCTCAGAAACAGGGGCTGGGAACGGGGCTGGGCACGGGGCCCAGAAGGGCCGGAAACTCGTGCCGCCCATTCCAACCCCACTCGCTCCCCGCCCCCCACACACAGAGGTTCTTGTGGGCGACCTGTACGGCCCCGCCGCCGACATCTGGAGCCTGGGCTGCACCGTGGCGGAGCTGGCGGTGGGGCAGCCGCTGTTCCCAGGTGGGGAGCCGGGAAGGGCGGGGGGCTGGGAGGGCGGGAGGCGGGAGGGCCGGCAGGCGTGTGTGCGTGTGCGTGTGCGTGTGCGTGTGCGTGTGCGTGTGCGTGTGCGTGTGCGTGTGCGTGTGCGTGTGCGTGTGCGTGTGCGTGTGCGTGTGCGTGTGCGTGTGCGTGTGCGTGTGCGTGTGCGTGTGCGTGTGCGTGTGCGTGTGCGTGTGCGTGTGCGTGTGCGGGCGCGGGCGCGGGCGCGGATCGTGCCGTGGGTGCGCCGCGCCGCAAACGTCGGCACGCGCAATGGAAGCTAGCTTCAAATGACTGTTACACATACCCACCAGCACCAACACCAAATTCAACATCAACTGGTGTTGCTCACAACCTCTACCACTCCCACGATACCCACCGCCTGCCGCCTACCCGCCGCCTGCGCGCAGGCAACTCCACCGCCGACCAGCTGTGGCGCATCATGCGCTGCTTCGGCGCGCTGCCCGAGCCGCTGGCCGCGCGCGCCGCGGTGCACCCGCAGCTGTCCGGCCTGCCGCCGCGCGTGCCCGCCGGCCGCACCCTCAAGCAGCGGCTCTGCCCCGGTGCGTGCGTGTGTCCGCGTGCGTGCGTGTGTCCGCGTGCGTGCGTGCGTGTGTGCGTGCGTGCTTGCGTGCGAGGGCCCGTTGGGATGGGGGCGCTGTGACGGTGCCGTGACGGTGGCGCGGCGCATCAAGCTGTGTTTACGTGTCGTGTCGTGTCGTTGTCCCCCGAGCCTCGGCACACTCACACCTCCACACGCCACGCCCTGCGCATAACGCCCCTCCGCCTCCGCCTCCGCCCCCGCCCCCGCAGCCGACGGCAAGAGCGGCAGCTGCTCCGCCGGGCTGGCGGCGCTGGTGGCGGCGTGCCTGCAGCCCGACCCGCGGCTGCGGCCCACGGCGGGCGAGCTGCTGCAGCTGCCCTACTTCTGTGAGCGCCGGGCGGCGGGGCTGGGTGGTGGGGTGGTGGTGGGGTGATTGTGTGGGTGATTGGAGTGGTTGGGTGGTGGGGAGGAATGCGGCCGGGCCGAGCCATGGCCGGAGGCGGAGGCCTGGTTTGCCTGCTGCTGCCTGTCATGCTGCTGCCGGTCATGCTACTGCCTGCCTGCTACTGCCTGCCTACTGCCTGCCACTCACCACGCACACACGTGACGCAGGGACGGTCCCCAAGCTCATCCGCGGCTCGGCCCTGGAGCGCCTGTACACCGAGGCCCAGGCCGAGTCCGGCGGCGGGGCCGATGACACGATGGCAGGCGATGGGGAGGAGGAGGAGGCAGCCATGCAGGAGCAGGCGCAGGAGCAAGAGGAGGAGGAGCAGGGCTGGGGCCAGCCGCAGCACCCCGGCAGCCGCGCGCAGGAGTGGGGCGCCGGCGGGCAGGCGGCGGCTGCGGCGGCTGCGGCGGAGGCCGGGCGCGGCGCCGGCGCCGGCCGCGGTGAGGCGCGGCCGATGGAGGTGGAGGCTGTGACGGCGGAGGCGCTGGCGCGTCAACTGGAGGGCGCGGCGGCGGCCGCTGCGGCGGCAGCCGCCGAGGCGGCTGACCCTGCGACGGAGGAGGGCAGCCTGCAGGCCCTCTCGCCCGCCACGGCGCCGCCTGGCAGCTTTGGCGGCCGGCTGCTTGCCTCGCAGCCCGGCGGCGCTGGCGGCGGCGCCGCCGGTGCCGTCGGCGCCGCTGCTGGCGGCAGCATGGCGCCTCTGCCCGCGATGGTCAACAGCGTGCCGACGCTGTCGACGTCGTCACAGACGGCGGGGGCGGAGACCGCTACTGCTGCTACAGCCGCCACTACCGCTACTGCCGCTACTGCCGGCCCCGACGCGGAGGTGGAGGCCGCGGAGTGCGGCGATGCGGTGATGCCGCTGCCGCCGCCGCGCTCCGGCCCGGCGCCGCCGCCGCGCAGCAGCGGCGGCGCCGAGATGGGGATGATGATGCCGGGTGCCGGCGGCGCCGACGATGGCGGCGGCGTGACGTACGGCCTGTACAGCGGCACGTACGACGACATGTCGGCGCCGGGCGTGCCGTACCAGCAGCAGTACGACTATCCGTACCAGCAGCAGCAGCCGTACGGCGATGGCGGCGCCGCCGGGGGCATGCCCGCCGCGACGCCGTTTGGGCAGCCCGGCGCCGCCGCCGCCGCGATGCGCCGCGGCTACACGGCGGCGCACACGAGCGGCGGCGGCGGCTACCAGCAGCCGCAGCAGTATGCACAGCAGCAGTACGGCTCTCAGCAGCAGCAGTACGGTGCGCAGCAGCCGCAGTACGGCTCACAGCAGCCGTACGGCATCAGCATTGCCGCGTACGGCGGCGCGCGCGGCGGCGGCCAGGGCCAGCTATTGGGCCAGCCCGGGCTGCCGTACGGGGCGCAGGCCCGTAACCCGGCACGCCACGGGACCGGCCTGCACGCCACGCCCTCCTGCCCCGTCAGCGGCCCCGTCGGCGGCGGCGGCTACGGCGGCGGTTACGGCTACGGCGGCGGTGGCGGCGGCGGCGCCGTCGTCAGCATGGGCGGTGTCGGTGGCGGCGGCGGCGGCGGCGGCGGCGGCGGCGGCGCTCCGCTGGCCGGCCCCGTCGTGAGCGGCCCCGCGGTGTGCGGCCCGCAGCCGCCGGCCTGGATGGCCAGTGGCCTGCTGAACCCCACGCCGCCGCAGAGCGGCGGCGTGTTCAGTTGCGACGCCGATGACCCCATGATGGCAACCGGCAACCTCCCAACCGCCGCCACGTGGAACGCCGCGCCGCCCTCGTCAACCGCCTCGGCGCTCGTGGCGCGCCTGCAGGCCGGCCCGGCGGCGCCGCCGCCGCACGGCGCCGCCGCCGCCGCAGGCGGCGGCGGAGGCGGCGGCGGAGGCGGCGCTGCCGGCGGCGGAGGCAACTACCCCAACCACCACCATCAACCGCTTCCGCTCAGCCACTCGCTCGGCCGGGAGAACTTAACCGCCGCCCACTCCCACTACAACTACCCCAACGACCACGCCAACCACCTGCACGGCGCGCAGCACGTGTTCGGCCCCTCGGGCTCGCCGCACGGATCCAACGGCTCGCTGGGCTCCTTCGGCAGCAACAGCAGCGGCTGGGCGGCGGCGGCGGCGGGGGCGGCGGGGGCGCCCACCAGCGGCAGCGGCAACGCGACGCCGTCCAGCACCGTACGGCGCGAGACGGCGATACTCAGCCGACTGGGCCCCGGCGGCGTGCGCAGCGGCGCCGCCGGCTCGTACCCAGTGACGGCGGAGGACGGCGTCGGCGGCGGCGTGGTCAGCGGCGGCGTCGGCGTCAGCGGCGGGCTGTACGGCAGCGACCACGCGGCGCCGCCGGCGCGCCGCATGCGCGCCACGGTCACGGGCGCCGGCGGCGAGGCCGCGACGCAGCAGCTGACGGCGGCGGCGGAGGGCGCCGTGTCGAATGCGGCGGCGGCGGCGGCGGTGGCGGCGGCGGCCGGGCAGCGGCGCTCTATCCACATGCAGCAGCAGCACCACCATCACCAGCACTCGGTCTCAGACCAGCCTCGCGGTTTTGTGCCCGGTGAGATCCCGGACCCGGTCGGGCCCGCGCCTCCCAACGCGGCGCACCCGCAGGGCCGCCCGATGACGTCTGGCGGCTTCGGTGCTCCCGTGGTGCCTGCCAGCGGCGGCGGCGGCGGCGGCGGCCGCATGCCCAGCCGCTCTGGGGACGGCAGCGGCCTCGCGGCGCGCTGGTCTGTCAGCGGTGCCACTTCCTTCCCAGCGGCTGGCGGCGGCAGCAACGGCGGCGGCGGCGGCGGCGTGGTGCTGCCGCAGCTGGCGGCGGCCAGGCAGCAGGCGGCGGCGGAGCTGGCACCGGCTGAGTTGCCGTCGGGCGGCGGCGGCGGTGGCGGCGGCTTTCTTTCCGGGCTGCAGGGACTGCTGCTGCGCCAGACGAGCAACTCCGGCGCCGCCGGCCCGGCCGGGGGCCGTGTTAGCAGCCCTGGCGGGTTCGGCGTCGGCGTCGGCGGTGGCGGTAGCACCAGCGGCCGCAGCTCGCAGGCGGCTTGGGCCGCATCACCGCCGCCCACGGCCGTTGGCGGCGCCACCGCCGCCGCGTCTCGCACCATTCAGCCGCCGAGCCGCCAGCGCTCGCCGAACGGCAACGGCCTGGCCCCCATCCGCGTGTCCATGGACGGCGGCGCCGCCGCCGCCGCCGCCGGCGGCGGCGCCGCCTCCCCGCACGGCGCCATTGCGCCCGACGCCGTCGTGTCACCGGCGGGCGCCGACGGCCGCGCGCGCCGCGGCTCGCAGGCGGGTGGCTCCGTGTTGGCGCGGCTGGTCCGCTGGGTGGGGTCGCACCCCGGCGGCGACGGCGCCGCTGACTGTGGCGGCGGCGGCGACGTGACGCATGAGGCGACGGATGAGCACAGCCCCGGCGGGCCCCCTAGCTTTCAGAGCGCCCTCTCCGCCGCCGCCGGCGGCGCCGGCACCCCCACCGCCGGCGCAGCGGGGGCCTTCCTGCCGTCGCTGGCTGCGGCACAGCAGCAGCAACAGCCAGACCTAGGGGCGGCCGCGGCGCGCGCCAGCAACGGCGGCAACGTCCGGGCCGGCGGCGGCGCTAGCGCCATTATGGGCGGTCTGGACAGCCCGGTCAGCGGGACCCCGACCGGCGGCGGCGGCGCGGCGGCGGCCGCGGCGTTTGCGCGTGTGCGCAGTGCGCGTGGCAACGGCAGCGGCAGCGGCCAGTGGGCGCAGCGGCTGGCGTCGCCGTCGACGTCTGGCAACGGAGACGCGCCGCCAGCGTCGGGTGCTGACGCCGGCGGCGCCTTTGGCGCCTCGCATTCGGTGTCAGGGGACGTCTCTACTGAGGGCGGCGGCGGTGGCGGCAGCGGTGTGAGTGCCCTGCTGCGCGGCGGCAGCGGCAGCACCAGCCGGCGGCGCATCGTGCCGCTCTCGCTGCCGCCGCCGCCGCTGCCGCTCCCAGGCATGGCGGCGGTCGGCGCCGGCGAGGGCAGCAGCGGCGCCGGGACGCCGACGCCCGCGTCGCGGCGCGACAGCCGCAGCTACAGCGGCAGCGGCGCCGCCGCCGCGGCTGTAGCTGCTGCGGACGCGCCGCCTGCGGCGGGCCCGGCCGCAGCGGCGGCGGCGATGGCTGCGACCATGGCACGCGCCGGCAGCGCGCGGCAGCTGCAGCCGGGCGGTAACGGAAACGGCGGCGGCGGCGGCGGCGGCGGTGGCGTGCCGTCGCGGCTGATGCCGGTGCCGCCGCCGCTGTCCCTCTCGCCGCAGCACAGCACCAGTGACGCCGTCGTGCCCATGTCACCCGTCCACTCCAACACCAGCACCGCCAGCGCTGGCGGCGCCGGCGCTGGCGTCAGCATTAGCGCCTTTGCCGCGGCCAGCGCCAAGGCCGCCGCCGCCGCCGCCATCGACGACGGCGACGACGGCGACGGCGACGGCGACGGCGCCGCGTATATGGCACCATATGGCGGCGCTGGCGTGCCCATCCGCCAGGGCGGCTCGGTGCCGCTGCCTCCCCACGCGGCGCCGCTGCCGGCGGCATCCTCGCCGCTGCCGCAGCCGCAGCCGCCGGCGTCGGAGCGGCCGGCGGACCGGCAGCAGCCCAACGCGACCCGCGCGCTGTTCAGCGGCCGCAGCCGCCTGGGACGGGTGCTCTCCGCGGGCGGAAGCAACGGCGGTGGCGGCGGCGCCGCTGGCGCCGCCGCCGAGGATGGGGGCACAGCTACAGCTACAGCCAGCGGGCACGGCCGGCTGCGCAGCAGCGGCAGCAGCGCCGCCCCCTCGCCATTGGCCGCCGCGCCCGCCGCGCCGATGACACTGCTGGACACGGCCGCGGCAGCAGCCGCGGCGGCGGCGGCGGCGGCGGCCAGCTCGGGCGCGCACCCTCACCAGGCCGATAGCAGCGGCTGGTACTCGGCGAGCCTGGACTTCACGGCCGCGGACAGCCCCACCGGCGCCGTCGCCGACGACGGCGGCAGCGGCGGCGGCGAGGCCGACACGTTTGAGGGCCTGCTGCTCAGTGAGCCTCGTGCGTCGCACGGCGGTCGGGCGGCGGCGGCGGCGCAGGAGGGCGCGGCCAGGCAGACGCCGCCGGTGTCTGGAGACGAGCGGGCGGGTGCGGGCGCGGGAGCGCAGGCGGCGGCGGGGGGCAGCGTGAGCGGCGGCGACGGCAAGTCGGGTCGGGGCGTGTTCGGCAAGGTGATGCGCGCGGTCAAGGGCGCGTTTGCGTGAGGAGCGGGAGGAGGAGGAGCACAAGCGGCGGTGGGGAATGCGGCGGCGGCGGCGAAATGCGGCGGCGGCGTGCGCGAGGAGGCCGCCGAGGTCGGTCTGCGCATCCGTCTGGCGGTTGCACGACAGCAGAGAGAGTGGGTGTGTCAGCGAGTCCGCCGGCCGGCGGCCCGCAGGTGGGTTGCCGGCGCTGTGCAACGTGTGCGCTGTGCAACGTGTGCGCTGTGCAACGTGTGCGCTGTGCAACGTGGGCGCGCCCCAGCGATATGCAATGCATGATTCCTTTGACGGCGCTTTCGGAGACGGCGCGCTGCGTTCTTGTGCTGGTATGTTGTCCTGCTAATCCTACTGCTGATTATGCTGCCGACACCTTGAGGCCCTGTGCGGCCGGGGTCGCCTGCTGCGGAAAGTAATGTGGTCTCCCGAGTGAAATGCAACCTACGGTGTCCACGGAGGGTGGAGATTATGTCATGCAAGAAACACATGGCTCGATCTTAATTGGTTTTGTGGCTTTGGCGGCTGCTGTCCGGAGGCAGCTTTTCGGGCGTGAGCAGCTTTACAAGAAACATTCATGCATGGAACCGGCAGGATGAGGGCTGATGTATGATCTGACGACGACGCGACCATGCGGATCGGGGCATGGCTGGCTGGACGATTAGCTGAGGGACTGAGCGCTTGCGTGGTTGGGGCCCCCGCGAAGCGAGGCAGCGGATTCTCACTCTCCCGTGTGAACTTGATACTGTGCGTCAGTTGATTCGGGCGTGCGTAGCAGCTAGGGGCTGCTCAATGTGTGCTGCGTGAGCCGCTGGCACTTGCGGCAAACGTTTGCGGGCGGGTGCGCAAAAGATGAACGAGTGAGTTGGACGAGGACAACAAAGGCTGCAGCGCGACAGCGGGCGGCTGACATCATCTTGGCGACGCGATAGCACGAGGCGGTCGCTTCATTCACGTTCGCAGGGTCACACATGGAATGACGCTGATGCATTGATCTCCATCCAGAGCCTGTACGCTGACGAGCTGGGGTATTGACAGCGGACAA
This sequence comes from Chlamydomonas incerta, assembly GCA_016834605.1. Lineage (NCBI taxonomy): Eukaryota > Viridiplantae > Chlorophyta > Chlorophyceae > Chlamydomonadales > Chlamydomonadaceae > Chlamydomonas > Chlamydomonas incerta. The sequence goes on from JAEHOC010000101.1 coordinate 134,431, forward strand.
CGTTACGGGCCGCGTACCATTTGTACTAGGCTGCTGGGCAGGGGGGGCCAATAAAGTGGTTATGTAGAGGAAGGGCTTTGCCATAGTAGCCCTGCGTGTGTGCGTGTTTGCCGGCTGCGGAGGCATGTCGAGGAGCCTGCGGATGCGGCAGCCCTCCTGTGTGCCGCTAGCGAACGTGTTACAGCCCCCTGGTTGCGCATGCTGGTTGCTGCAGTAGTTTGATGCAGTACGAAGTACGGTGTGGGATCGGTGGGGTGCACGGTACGCATGTGTCGGGCGTTGGGGGCGCCAGGCGTCATGCAGCCTGCGCAAAGGACGCGTGACTCCGGCCGCTGCAAATGCGGTTGCGCTTTCTTCGCGTGAAGCTAGGAGCTGGGGGCGTGGCTTGAAGTGTTGGCTACCGTATCGTGTGGGCGAGCGGCCCCCCTTGTGACACAGGGCAGTGGCCCGCACAAAACGCCAAAAAGCGTTGTGCACGAATTGAGGACCACGTGGGGGGCTCAGGACGTCGCGTGGGATGACCCAGTGCTGCAGGGTGGGACCATGTGACTGGTAGACCAGCAGTACGGTGTACGGCTTGCGGAGTTTCTACTCCATGCATTGTTGTGGCGCTTGCAGCTCAGTTTATTTCGGCCGGGGTATGGCAAGGCCTTGGGCACCTATTGTGTCTTGCCGGTAGCCAGTTTGGTCTCCTGGCCGCATCAGATGGATTTGGCGTCTGAGCACGCTTCGGACTGGTCCTTGCTGTAAGCCCGCATGGGGTGTGCGCGCGGTGATGCATGTGTGCACTTCGGTTCACAAAATTGTTCGTCGCAAAACCAAGGTTACTAACGGGGCTGGGCGGGCGGTGTGATGGTGGCTGCGGCCTGCGGGGCGTGTACCGGGGGACACGAATGCTGAATGCACCCGGCTAGCTATTGCAGCGTGGGCCTGGGGAGGTTCTTCAGACCACTCCCCCGATACGGCTGTCCCCAGGATGGGTCCTCGCGCCCGACCGAATCCACTCCGCTCCCGATTGGGCCCGCGAAGAGTGCGAGCAAAATGGGCATGTCCATTCCGCAGTCCCGGTTGGGTCCGCTAAGGCGATGTGAGCACGACATTTCACATATAAAAGGTCCCTTTCAGCAGGAGCACACGGACTAGAATACTTTCACGATTTCACGTCGCCGCAGCGACTGCGCCAGCGACTGCTGCTTCTGCAACGGTCACATAAGAATAGTCCATAATTTACTGCGGCTTGCTGGGTTGCGGCCGGCAGCAGCCGGCTTGTTCACGAGCCAACCGCCATCGCCACGCCGTTGGACCAGGACTCCTCGAGGCGGACGCATTAACGAGCTGCGTGTCCATCCAGTCCGGCTGGCATGTCCAGTCCCATATCCCTGCCCGACCTGCTCGGCGTGCTGCCTGATGACGCGCGTGCCCGGATCCTCGGCGGCCGTTTCTCGCGGACCCACGCCGGTTGCCGCCTGGCGTGTCAGGCTCTGCGGCAGCTTCACGACAGCAGCGTCACGCATGCCAACCTTCTCCTCAACGACAGCAACGCAGTCGCTTGGCAGCAGGGCTTGGTGCGGTCGCCGCTGCTCCGGATGTCAGCGTGCAGCAGCCTCGAGCTTTACCTGCAGCACGACCGCTGTCTGCAGCACACGCCACCCGACCGTCCGGTCAGCCTGGCGCTCGTGGGCGCCACCGCAGCGGCTCGGCAGCGCATCACACGCCTGAAGGTCAAGTTCGGCGACAAACGCGACATAGAACGGCTCGTGGAGGCGCTGGCGGCCCGCCTGCCGGCGCTGGAGGAGCTGGAGTTCATCATGCCGGTTGATAACGTCCCGGGCGCTGTGGCGCGTACCCAGCTCATCATGTGCACCATTGCGGACTTCCTCCCGCGCCTCCGGCGCCTGGTGCTGCCGCTGCCGCCGGACGCCACCGCGCCGGCGGGCTTGGGCGCGCTGGCTGCCTGCGCGCAGCTGCGCGAGCTCACCATGTGCGCGTTTGGTGGGTGCGAGCGGCTAGGGCTGACGATGGCGGCGTTTGAGGGCCTGACCCAGTTGCAGCAGCTGGAGCACCTCACGCTGGACCGTTTCCGCCTGCGCGCTGGTGACGAGGAGCTGGTCACGCAGCTGCTGACCACCCACCGGCCGCCGAACCTCCTCACCCTGAAGTTGCTTCAGCAGTACAGCCTGCCTTTCCTCGAGGTTGACTTTGAGCGGGCGGCGGGTGCGGGCGCACAGCCGGAGGGCCGGCGCGGCATGCGCTGTGTGGCTCTCAAATATTCCCCAATCGGCGACTGCGCGATGCAGTGCGCGGACCAGGTGGCGCGTGCGGTGCTTGCGGCCGCGGACCGGCTGCAGCAGCTGACCGTGCCGGAGCTGGCGTTCGGGCGCCTGTGGCTCAGCGAGGAGTGGCGGCCGCCGCGGTACGTGCAGCCGGGCGACCCCCTGCCGCGCCTGTTGGCGCGGTGCGGCCGGGTCAAGCTGGGTAGCCTGTTTGTGGGTTACAGCATGCCGGAAGACGCCCGGGACCCGGCGCCGGTGCTGGCGGTGGTGCGGCTGATGGGGCTGCCGCGCAGCCTGGAACTGGCGCACGGCGAGTGGCAGCCCCATGCCCAGGCCGTCGCCCAGGAGCTGGGCTCGTGTGGGGCCCCGGTGGGCGCCGCCGAACCAGGTGGAGGTCAGCCCGCTGGCGGCCCCGCCGCGCCGCCGGCGCAGGTCGAACGGCGGCAGACCCGGCAGGTGGCCCGGCTGCAGCGACAGCTGCAGCAGGGGCTGCGGCCGCAGCAGCTGCAGCAGGGGCTGAGGCCGCAGCAGCTGCAGCTGGACAGCGCCACACCAGAGCAGGTGCTGGCCATGGCGGTGGAAGAGCTTGCGGCTGAGGCGGCGCAGGCTGGGGCCGCCCGTGGTTGCGGCGGCGGTGCCGGCGGCGGGGCTGCGGGCGGGCGCCTGGTCTTGCTTCGCGGCGCGCTGCCGCCGAGAGGTGAAGGGTCGATGGGATGGGGAGCGTGGATAAAAGGCGCAGTGGAGCATTGCGTCCGGCTCGCGGTGCAGGAGCGCGCCCGGCAGCAGTCGGAGAGGAGCCGGGGCGGGGATGGGGCACCGCCGACTGCCGACGGGCCGCCGGGCTTGGGTAGGGAACTAGAAAGGTGTTGGAATCTAATGGTGCACAGACAAGCGGCTGCTCCGGCCGCGGGCGCGCTCCTGCTGGCCTGCGGCGGGAACAGGAGTGCGGCGGAGCTGGCGGCCCTGCTGTCGCCGGGCGCCGCTGCGGCAAGTTCAGCGCAACGGCGCGGCGAGGCTGGGAGCGCGCGGGCAGCCACAGCGGTAGTGATTCAGGAGCAAACGAATGACGCTTTTGCAGCCGAAACCGCCCTGTGTTCGCGTATCTTGCAGGTGAGTCGGGACTCAGCGTGTGCGGCCTGTCTAGGTAGAGTCAAGAGTCGCAGCGTGGAATGTTATCAGACGCATGCCGTCTGAGTGTGAACACGGGATTCCTGTGTGTCAGGTCTGCGTGTAACTTCGGTAAGCAGTAGTCCTAATACCGTATGCTTGCTTACCCTTGTCTGCGTGCGCTTGTGTGTCTTTGTGCCTGCGTCTGTGTTTTGGGGTGGTGCAGGTGCTGACAGGCATGTGGGCGCGGTCGCAGCAAGGCGGCGGCGGCAGCGGCGGCACCGGTGCTAATCCCGGCGGCAGCAGCAGTGCCAGCAGCAACCGCGAGGTGGCGGACGAGGAGGCGCTGCGGCAGCTGCTGGCTCTGGACCTCGGCGTGAGGCGGCTGTGGGCGTCGGTCTGGAAGCCTGTCCTTGCAGAAATCCGACAGTGATGACCGGGGCACCGACGATGAAGACGATGGCGATGGTCGGTCGGGTGAGCTGTTAGTGTTAGGAGCATGATGGCGCCAGGCAGCCGGGCAATGCATGCCGGCTGGGCAGCAGCTTGTGCCATGTGGGGGTGGTGTGCCACGCACCGCAGCTGTCAGCCTGCTAGAGGCTGCTGGCCGCCGGAAGAAGTGCTATGACTTGTGAGGGCCCGGGCCTCGATCTTGACAGGGACTTCTAGCCCCACACAACAGCAAGTGAGACGCATTGCTTGGGCTCTCAAGATTGAAACGGGTGCGCAGTGTGGGACGCAGTGTGGGACGCAGTGTGGGACGCAGTGTGGGACGCAGTGTGGGACGCAGTGTGAGACGCAGAGTGCAGGGTTTGCAAGGTGGCGCCGAGAGTTTATCAGCGCGGCTGGAGGAGAGGCGGCATGCCTGGGCGCGGGGGCTGGGCGCGGAGCGAATCACCGCGTGAGCATTTAAGAAGATTGAGGACTGCTGGCATGCACGATCTTGGTCGGACTGTCCCTTACACTGTTGTAATGTACACTGCAAGGGGGCGAGACGCTGAACGAAGTTATCAAGGCCATGCGTCCACACTTCCACCCGTTCGGTTCTGACTTGTGCGAGGACCACTAACGTACAAGCAAGCCTGGTTACAAGGCGGATGGAAGGCGGGTGCTAGGCGGGTGCGTGGGCGGGGGTCCATGATCCTCAGCTGCCTTGATCCGTCCCAGTCCAGCCTGGTAGCCTACTTCCACCGTTCCACGCCTTTCCACGCCTATCGCGCCATTCAACAGCGTTACTGCGTAAGCGTGTTGCCTTGGCAGTTGGCATCGACACAGATGCAGACGTGAGACGTCCGTGCCACCACGCACGGATACAACGCCAAACGCATAACCTAATTCCATTTGTGACGTCCAGTGACGTCCTGTCTCTGCTCTTCGCATAGGGGACTTGCTGGGTACGAGCATTCACCCGGGGATACGGGGTAACTTGCATGCAAAAAGACATATGCCGCCGCCTCTTCACCGTGTCACCACACTCAAACAGCGCACAACCGCACACGCACGCTCCTCCTGCGCCTGCCTGCATGCCGCTTCGCCTCCCCTCTACCTGCACTACCGGCAACCACCACTGGTGCCCAGACCTGCTGCTATCCGCCCGCCGCCGCCCGCCTACACGCCCGCCTATCTGCACGCCAGCCTACCGCATACGCCTGCCGCCGCCCGCCTACGCGCCCGCCGGCCCGCCCGCTGCCGCCACGCCCGCCGCCGCCAGCTGGGAATCAACGGCGCGGATGAGCACGAACGGGTCGGTGTGCCCGATGCTGGCGTGCCCCACCACCTCCAGACACCCGAAGTCGCTGGCGGGCGCGGCCCACTTGCCGCGGCTCACCAGGCGAGCCATCATGGGCCGCCAACACGACCCGCCTGCCGCCCCCACCGCGCCGTCCCCGCCCCCCGACGCCAAGCTCCGCGGGAGCGGCGGCAGCCCCAGCCAGCCGTCCTCGTCATCACCACCGCCGCCAGCAGCGCCTTGCAGCCCACCGACTGCTGCTGCTGCTGCTGCAGGCGGCTGTAGCGTCTGCTCCGGCTGTAGCGGCGGCTGTAGCGGCACGTTCATGACGCCGCAGTTGAAGGTCTGCACCCCCAGCCCGTCGATGAGCGCCCGCAGCGAGGCGTGCAGCGCCGCCACGAAGGCGGGGCTGGACAGGCCGCCGCTGCTACTGCCGGGGCTACTGCTACTGCCGCCGGCGATCACGATCACCTCCATGTCCTTCTGCGGCGCCAGGTGCGCCAGCACCCAGGCCACGTCGTGCTCGTGGTCGGCCGTAGCAGCAGCAGCAGCAGCAGCCCCGTTGCTGGTGCTGCTACTGCCATTTTCGGTGTAGCTACTGCCGCAGCCATTGGCGGTCGCGGCGGCGCCATCACCGTTGGCGGTCGCGCGGGGTTGCTGCGGCCGCGGCACCACCACCTTCCGCGCCAGCCCCACCGCCGCATGCGCCCGGATGAGGTCCCGGTAGTAGCACACACCACCGTTAGCAGTAGCAGCAGCCGCAGTAGCAGCAGTAGCCGCAGCTGCGGAGCCAACGGGCTGGTTGTGGGGTGTGGAGTGCGCTGCCGCGTGCAGGGCGGCCTGCTGGTCGAGACGAGCCTACGGGGAGGGGGCGGCAGGTGGGGAGGGGGCAGGTGCACAGGCGGGTGAGGGGACAGGCATGTAGTACGTGCCTGCTAGGCTGCTACAGCTGCTACCGCCCGTGCGACACAGCAGGCCGCGCAAGCAACCGACACACGGCTGACAGGCATACCCCGCACAGCATCCCCCGTTTGGTTTGGTCCAGGTTCGGCTGGCATTCACCCCCCCCCCCCGCACCCCGCATCCCCCCTGCACTGGCTGAGTCCCTCATCCCCCCCCCAGTCACCTGGGCCGGCACGGGCACGGACGTGAGCATGAGCTGCCCGTGGCCGTGGAACTGGCTGGCGCCCGCCCTGCGTGCGTGAGCGTGCGTGTGTGCGTGGTGGGGGTATTGCAAGGATGTTTGGAAAAGCGGTACAGGATGCACCGAAGACTGCGTCTCGAAGTCGGTACCGAATGAGCGGCCGGGGTGGGGTAGTTCATTCCAGAACCCGTGCGTGCGCCCGTGCGAAGCCCGTGCGAAGCCCAGCGACTGGGGGGCGGGGGGCACGCGGCGCACTCAGGCCACACGCACCAGTGGCACTGCGGCACCCTCTCTCCCTACCCCGCTCCCTCACCGCGGCCCGCAATTCCAAATGAAGAACGGGTGCAGCGCGCCGCCGCCGCCGCCGCCGTGCGCCGCCGCCGCCGCCGCGAACCAGCCGTCCGACACGGCCATGAAGTCGTATAGCTGGTCGCGGTTGAAGGCCAGCGGGTCGTGGTGCTTGAACAGGACCAGCCTGACCGGAGGGTGGGGGTGGGGGCGGGTTGCCGTACGGGTTGCCGTACGGGTTGCCGTACGGGTGGGTGGCCCCGGAGGGGAACGCGCAGCAATGGCAGCTAGGCACGCACGCACACGCGCACGCACGCACACACGCAGACACACAGTAAGTACACATATACATGCACTCTTACTACCGCATCGCACGCTCGCACTCGGCCACACTCGCTGTGCCCCCTCGCTCACCCGTGCGCGGGCTCGCCGTACTTGAACAGATTGGAGCCGGTCACCGCGTGCGGCCGCTCCACACGGCCCCACGTGTCCTGCACCGCCGTACCCGCCACACACGTGCACATGAGAATACAACATGGCATGAGTGTCAGCATGGCAGGTGCCTGACGTCAACCGCAGTGGTTGAATTCGGGAAGCTGCCGCTCGCGTCTAGCCCCACCACCACTCTGCTTCTGAGCAGTTGCCGCCCGCCTCTTCCTTCCATATCGCCACGGCTCCGGCCGCTCAGTCGACCTGCCACGCCTCCCCCTACCTCGCCCGTGAGCGCGGGTGACTCGGCGCCGCACAAATCCCCCGTCAACCAACTCCCACTCCCACTTGCAATCCCAAACCTGATCCCTCAAGTTCTCAAGCCCTCAAGCTTTCAAATATTGAAGCTCCCACCTCAGCCGTCAACTGCTGCCAGTTGCAGAAGTCGCAGCGCCGCCCGCCGTCGGTGGGGTCAACCACCCCCGCCGCGTCCGCCTTGAAGGTCTGCGGCTTGCGCGTGCGAGCTTCATTGAACCTGCACAAGCCAGGTGAAAAGGCGGGAACACCGCTTGTACGTTGGTTTGGGGATGGGGGTTGGGAACGTTAATGTAGGGGAGCGTGACATTGGGCACGCAGGCGGGCGACACGGCGTGCGCCCCGGCCCGCGCTGCCCCCATCAGGCCGCCGCTATGCCCTTTCCCAATCCCTGCGCACTACACTTCAACCCATTGCCACCTGCTGCGCTGACTATCAGCCGGCTATCTAAACTCCACCGCGGCTTGGAACCTCACAACTGGGGGTCGGCGGGCTGGAGAGCTGCACGGTGCCCTGTGTGCCGCTCACCAGGCCTGCTCCAGAGTCGCTCGGTTGGTGCAGCTCACGACCAGCTGCCGATTGTCCTGCTCCATTCCGTATTTTGCTGCTAGCTCGGGTCCAACATTGCAGCGCGCCTCGCCCGACGTGAAGGCGTACAGTCGTCGCAGCGCATCCGCATTCGGTCCTTGCAGGCTCGCAGCATGCTGCGCGACGTCAAATACGGATGCGCATTGTTCGATCACTGGGTGTGTCTTCATGCTGGCATAAATAGAATTGCATACGGCTCGGCGCGGGCCAAGCTTGCCGATGCTAGTTTTTTGCCCTCGAAGCCAAGTGTGCTGGCGCATCATTTTTGCTGCGTCATTTATAAATACTTAAGCAAGTGTGCTACTGCGTACTATCTGGCGCGTATACACACACGACACATCGCGGCTGCATGCAGGACTCTATTCGAGTTGTGCAGCCCTACCCGGCTGCCCCGGGCATGCCCCGGCACACCGACCGACCCTTTGCCCCTTTCCAGCCGCCTCCCCGCAGGCCCGCAATCTTTCAGCGCTCTCTCCCAGCCAGAACCTTCGCCGGGCACATGCGGCAGTACCCGGGCCCGACCTTATGAGCAGCTCTATTAGATCCTCGACTGGGGAGGCTTCAACTCCTGTGCTCCCCATGTATGGAACTCGTGCTCCCATCCCTTGTCAGCCTCGTTCCTCTCGCGGACATGCTCCAAACTGCTGTCACGCGTCACGTCGCGCCGCCGCGGTGGTGGGTTGCGCCACTCGTGCATTCTCACGCACACCGCCAAACAACGCGTGCGCCGAACCAGCCTTTTAGCGGCGCGTGCTCACACCGCCTGTCAGTCACCCAGCCACGCCAGCCAAACCTCCAGGCCACGCCGGCGGCCAGCAGCCTCGAGGCGGCTGACAGCTGCGGCGTGGCGGCCACCCCACATGACATGCGGCCTGGTGACCACGCACCCCCGCATGACACACGCCCTTGCCCCGGCGGGCATGCATGGCCTGGCTGCCTGGCTGCATGCATCAAGCTGCATTATGCTCCGTCATGCTCCTAGAGGCGCAACAGCTCACCCGACCCGACCATCGTCATAGTCGTGGTCGTCGTCAGTGCCCGGGTCATCACTGTCGGATTCTGCACGGAAAGGCTTCCAGACCGACGCCCACAGCCGCCTCGCGCCATGGTCAAGCACCAGCAGCTGCCGCAGCGCCTCCTCGCCCGACACCTGGCGGTCGCCGCCGCCGCCGCCGTCGCCGGGATTGGCACCGGTGCCGCCGCCACCGCCGCCGCCTTGCTGCGACCGCGCCCACATGCCTGTCAGCACCTGCACCACCCCAAAACACAGACCAGAGACACAGGAACGCGGTGCATTTAGGCTCACGCGGCATGCGTCTGATAACATGCCACGCTGCAACTCTTGACTAACTAGACACGTGCATACGCTGAGTCCCTACTCACCTGCAAGATACGCGAACACAGCAGTGCTTCGGCTACAAAAGCATTATCGGCCTGCTCCTGAACCACCACCGCTGTGGCTGCCCGCGCGCTCCCAGCCTCGCCGCGCCGCTCCGCGGAGCTTGCCCCAGCGGCGCCCGACAGCAGGGCCGCCAGCTCCGCTGCACTCCTGTTCCCGCCGCAGGCAAGCAGGAGCGCGCCCGCGGCCGGAGCAGCAACGTGGTAGCACGTAGCACTGATGAGTTCCCAGCACCTTTCCAGCTCCCTAACCAAGCCCGGCGGCCCGGCAGTCAGCGGTGCCCCGCCCCCGCCCCGGCTCCTCTCCGGCTGCTGGCGAGCGCGCTCCTGCACCGCCAGCCGGACGCAATGCTCCACTGCGCCTTTCATCCAAGCCTCCCATCCCATCGACCCTGCATCTCTCGGCGGCAGCGCGCTGCGAAGCAAGACCAGGCGCCCGCCCGCAGCCCCGCCGCCGACACCGCCGCTGCAACCACGGTTGGCCCCAGCCTGCGCCGCCTCAGCCGCAAGCTCCTCCACCGCCGTGATCAGCACCTGCTCCGGTGTGGCGCTGTCCAGCTGCAGCTGCTGTGGCCGCAGCCCCTGATTCAGCTGTCGCTGCAGCCGGGCCACCTGCCGGGTCTGCCGCCGTTCGATCGGCACCGGCGGCGCGGCGGGGCCGCCAGCGGGCTGACCTCAGCCTGGTTCGGCTGCGCCCACCACGGCCCCACACGATGCCGGCTCCTGGGCGAGGGCCTGGGCTTGGGGCTGCCAGCATCCGTGCGCCAGGTCCAGGCTGCGCGGCAGCCCCATCAGCCGCACCACCGCCAGCACCGGCGCCAGGTCCCGGGCGTCGTCCCACACACTGCTGTAACCCACACACAGGCTACCCAGCTCCACCCGGCCGCACCGCGCCAACAGGCGCGGCAGGGGGTCGCCCGGCTGCAGGTACTGCGGCGGCCGCCACGCATCGCTGAGCCGCAGGCGCCCGAACGCCAGTTCCGGCACAGTTAGCTGCTTCAGCCGGTTTGCGGCCGCCAGCACCGCACGCGCCAGCTGGTCCGCGCACTGCATCGTGCAGTCGACGATAGGGGAGCTTTTGAAAGCCACACAGCGCATGCCGCGCCGGCCCTCCGGCCGTGCGCCCGCACCGGCCGCCCGCTCAAAGTCAACCTCGAGGAAAGGCAGGCTGTATTGGAGCAGCGTCAGGGTGAGGAGGTTTGGAGGCCGGTGGGTGGTCAGCAGCTGCGTGACCAGCTCCTCGTCACCAGCGCGCAGGCGGAAGCGGTCGAGCGTGAGGTGCTCCAGCTGCTGCAACTGGGTCAGGCCCTCCAACGCCGCCTGCGTCAGCGCTAGCCGCTCGCTCCCACCAAACGCGCGCATGGTGAGCTCGCGCAGCTGCGCGCAGGCAGCCAGCGCGCCCAGGCCCGCCGGCGCGGTGACGTCCGGCGGCAGCGGCAGCACCAGGCGCCGGAGGCGCGGGAGGAGGTCCGCAATGGTGCACATGATGAGCTGGGTGCGCGCCACCGCCGGCCACGCGGCACCGTCCGCGGGACCCCTGAACTCCAGCTCCTCAAGCGCCGGCAGGCGGGCCGCCAGCTCCTGCACGACCCGTGCAATATTGTACGCGCTGCAGCCCCTGACCTTCAGGCTTGTGATGCGCTGCCGAGCCGCGGTGGTGGCGTCCACGAGCGCCAGGCTGACGGGGCGGTCGCAGGCCTTGTGCCGCAGATAAAGCTCGAGGCTGCGGCACGCTGACATCCGGAGCAGCGGCGACCGCACCAAGCCCTGCTGCCAAGCGGTTGCGTTGCTGTCGCTGAGGAGAAGGTTGGCATGCGTGACGCTGCTGTCATGAAGCTGCCGCAGAGCCTGACACGCCAGGCGGCAACCGGCGTAGGTCCGCGAGAAACGGCCGCCAAGGATCGTGGCACGCGAATCATCGGGCAGCACGCGGAGCAGGTCGGGCAGGGATATCGAACTGGACATGCTAGCGGGACTGGATGAACAAGCATGTAGCAGGGATGCCGGTAAAAGGACTTGATGACTAGCCAGGGACCGCTTGCGGGGTTATCGTGGAGTTGTGTAGGTTTTACCTGCCACATTCTCCCCCCTTTGGTCTGGACGTCGCGGCCAGACCTAGCCGTCCCGGCTCTGTGTGCCTCACTCACGAACTCGCCGACCATGGATGATTAACGTTATTCCACGTCGCGATATGCACGGGCAACATATCGCCTGGTCGGTGCCTCTAAGTCCGTCGATTGGGGACGCATAGGCCTTCACCGACATTCTGCCATTTCCCGGGGTCGAACCCGGTACCTCGTGAGAGGTCGCGGAAAGGGTCCAATGCTCGATACCAACTGTAGCAGGGATGCCGGTAAAAGGACTTGATGACTAGCCAGGGACCGCTTGCGGGGTTATCGTGGAGTTGTGTAGGTTTTACCTGCCACAAAGCAGCACCAACGGGCTCGTCAATGCTTCCGCCTCGAGGAGTCCTTCCAACGGCTTGGCGCGCGATGGCGGTTGCTCACTGAACACAGTTCGCTGCTCACGGCCGCGAACAGCAAAGTATGGACTATTCCAGTTGACGGTCGTAAGGCACAAATCGAATCGTGGAAACGCTGAAGCAAGCTTGGGAAGCCCCCGGGTCTACGTGCTACACCCAATCCGCAGCTGCAGGGAGCAGCAGGGCCCGACGGCGGGCCTGTCGGGTGCTAGTCTACTGATGAAGATTATGGACATTGACTGATGGAGACTGATGGAGACTGAGGCCTGATGGCACCTGGTGGGGGGTGGGCCTCCTGCAGTTCCGTGCCTGCCAGGGGTGGTGCCTGCCAGGGGTGGTGCCTGCCAGGGGTGGTGCCTGCCAGGGGTGGTGCCTGCCAGGGGTGGTGCCTGCGTGCCACACTGCCCTCGTGCGCTGCCGCAGTGCCGCTGCTCCGTGAGCTGCTGCCCGCTGTACAGCGAACGTGTTGCCGGCCCTGTTACTGCCTCTGCTTGTCGCGTGGGGGGGGGTCTCCTGGGTCTGGGAATTCATCTGCCATGCAATAGGTTTCCGCGGATGGCAGGGACCCTGTTGACCCTGCCCAAGGCTACCCGTGTCCAAGGCTCCTACTCGCTACGCTTGCCTGACGGGGACGTTCAGGCTTCGTACGGGGGGATAGTGCAACAGGGTCCCTGCCATCCGCGGAAAACTATTGCCTCCGCTGCTACATGCCACTACTGGGCTTTGGCGTCTCCTTCCCTTGGCCTGTTCCTGCCACTGCCCTCGTGCACTGCCGCAGTGCCGCTGCGCCGTGAGGCGTGAGTTGCTGCCCGCTGCTGGCTGGCGCCCCCGCCTGCTGCAGCTGGCAGGCGTGCCGGGCTGGCGGCCCCTCGTGCTGCATGCTGTGCCGCCCGTGGCCTTGTGTAGCGGGAGCAAGTCGGGCACAGTGCCGTCAGCCGTCTCTGCGCTGTCTCTGCAACCGTGGCCATGCAGGACGTGGAACCTGGGCTACGGTGCGTTGTTACATGTCTAAATTAACCTCGCAGTCCCGCGTGCGGTAGTAAAGTACAGCATCAGCACCAACTGGTCTAACGTCTCAACAAACTTCTGAGCAGGCTCTCACGCCTCCTAAACATGGCAGCCGCCGTTTTCCCGTGATGATCACGCCCCAGAAAAGCTTCTATCCAAGGATCCAAGAGACCACGCGTGCACCACCAAACCAACGTCTGTCATCAGAGCATGGGCATGAAATACAATTACGGTTGTGCCGGCCCCTTGGTGCCACAAAATACATGCTGAGAAAAAGGCCAGCCTTAGGCCTTCCTACCCTTGCGGCAGCCTGGTGCCTCGCCACGGCTTTCGGTACAGACCAAACCAAACAATGTCAAAACCCGCAATCCACCAACAAAACCTTAGTCGGGCGCTGAGACCAGAGCAAGCTCCGCGTCCGATGGCTGCTGCGCCCGCGCCCGTCCTCCTACCTGTGCTCACGTCGCCTTCCAAGCCCGAATCACTGTAGGCGCAACCGCTCACGACGCAGAGCAGGTGCGCGTCCTCTCCTCCGTGCGCCCCCAGGCGCCTCATCTTATCGCAACCACGCCACAGCACGTGGCCCGGCCGGCGCGCCTCCACCGCGAGCCGTGCCAGCGCCGGCGCCGGCCGCCCAACTGGCCAGATAATTACTAGCAACCTGCACTCCCCATTCCCACCTCCACACCTGCTGCTGCCGCTACAGCCCCCCTGCTGCATGCCTGCCTGCTGCTGCTTGCCCGCCTCGTCCACGCATCCCTCGGCTTCCTCCTTGCCGCCGCCTCCGCCTCCTGCTCCACGCGCACTACAGTATTGTGCTGCAGGCCGCTGCCTCACTTCTTCCCCTTGCCCTTCCCGCTGCTGCTGCTGCTGCCGCCCTCTGGCCGCTTCTTGACGGAAATCTTGGTGGTGCCGGTGCCGCCCTCCGCCTGCGTGGGCAAAATTGCGGCAGACGTGACTCCACCGGGAATTCTGTCAGCCCCTCCCCTCCCCACCCCTCCCGCTCTCCTCCCCTCCCGCTACCCCCCGCTACCCCTCCCTTCCCCTCCCCATCCCCCCACCTGCTTCCGCGCCGCCTCCGCCATAGCGCGGCTCATGAGCGACATGGCCGCCTTGGCGCCCTCGCGCAGCACCCACTGCCCCACCGGCACCGCCGCCTTCACCGCCTCCTTGGTGGCGGCCACCGTCACCTGCGCCGGCGGCCGCGGAGGAGGAGGAGGAGGAGGAGATAGCGGGGGCGGCGGTGTTGGGAGAGGTTTGGAGAGCGGCACAGGTGATAGGAGAGCGGCGGAGACAGAGCGGACAAGAAGGAAGGCCCGTAGCGTGCCGCGGCAGCCCCAACGCCCCCCACCTACCCAAGGTAAGCCCACCTGCTCCGAATGGGCCCAACCCCTGCGCTTACGAATGTAGCCCCCCCTGCCAGCACACCTTGGCCGCGGTGGTCAGCGCCGAGCCGGTGGCGGTGCCCACAGGGCTGCGGCTGAGCTCGTAGATCTCCCGCTGTGGGCGGGACCCGGAGGGAGGCGGCAGGGGGAGGGGGGAATTCCATGCATGATTAGTCGGAGGAGGGGAGCAGGCGGAGCAGGCGGAGCAGCGGCACGCGGGAGCACATTCCGCCTGATAACCCCGCCCCCCCCCGCCCGGGCTGCATTTGCCTGTCACACGTCTAGTCACTTTGGCTTAGCTTGGGCTGGTTTCACAACCCCTCCCCCCAACCACACACGGGCGCACCTGCAGCGGCAGCGGGTTCTGCTCCAGCTCGTCCAGACTCCGGTCCACACTGCGGACAGTAGGCGGGTGCAGGGGGGTGACAGCAGGTGGCAGCAGGCGGGTGCAGGGTGCAAGGTGGTGACAGGAGGGCGCCCCCAGGTTGCCGTGACGGCAGACAGGCGCGGCTGCGGTGGACCCCCACCAGCTCACGCCTGCCCTCCCTCCACGCAAAGGAGGAACTACTTCTCCAGCCGGCTTCACTGCGGCTCCACCTCATCAGCCCTGGGGCTCTTGGCCTCCCCTGCCATGGCGCCGCTTGCTCCCAGCCACGCCACCCCACGCGGCACCAAAGGCCCCGGCCCAGCCGCGCGCACTGCGCACCCGCATCGCCAAAAGCCCTTCTGCCCTGCCCTGCCCTGCTAAGCCGCGCGCGCGGCCCTGCCGCATCGCCCCAAGGTCCTCTTCCCTCCCCAGTCCCCACTGGTGACCATGACCCCGCCAGGCGCCAGCGCCCACTCCCGCCTCGTCCCAATCCCCTCTCCCCTGCCCTGCCCTGTCCTGCTTCCCCCTCGCATGGACTGATTCTGCTACGGGAACATATCCCCCCCCCCTTTGTTGCTGCTATTGCATTTGCCTGTCCCTGGTCTAGTTAGGTTGGTTTAAGTAGGTGGGCTGTTGTTCACAACCCGCGCCCCCCCCTCTCCGGCCACCACTCACTTCCGCAGCGCCGACATCAGCACATTACCGCTGCCCGCAGCCGCCCCCTCCTCCTCCTCCTCGTCCCCGTATGACCCGCTGGACGAGACGGGCGGCAGCAGCGCCGCCCCGTCGGCCTGTGGAGGCGGCCGTCGGGGGGGCGCCGACTCAGTGGCAGTGCGGGGCGAGTGGGCGGGAGGGCTGGTGGGCTGGCGGTGGCGCCCCCCTGGCGGTGGCTGTGCCATGCGCGCGCCTTACTGTCAGCCATAGACACTGTGTGCATTGCAGCTGCCTATAAACGGATGCCCGCCGGTGAGCAATGCATCCCCGCAGAAACGCTTGCCACGCGGCCGAGCTACTGCGGCTCAGAGATGGCTCGTCAGCAACCGGTCGCTTTGGGGCTCTGCGGCACCCTTCATGGCTCTAGGACCCCTCTAATAACGCGCTTGCCTCCAACGCAGCCACGCACCGAGGGCTTGATGAGTTTATTTTGCACGTAGACTGGGCTGTGGATGAGCGAGGGCGGGGTGGGCGGTACTGACACGGGTTTTGGCGGGGTCACCCGCACTTTAATGCTGCCAGCGACTGGAGACTCCTGCGTGCTGGTAGATGCGCCCGATCCTTCGCCATACGCGCGCGGCGCGGCTGCAGAACACGTAGGAGGGAGGTGGGGGATTAATAGCCAGGGCACAAGGGAATCAGTCGCTGATTGCTCAAACAGCGTGGAGGATGTGTTTTGTATTGGCTGGAAGCAAGTGCAACCGGAAACGCTCGCTGGTGTGAGCGGCCATGCGCACCTAGTTGCTGCTGAGGCCGTTGACCAGCACCATAAAGCGCAGGCAGAGTCCGTCCACTGATGCGAGTATGTGTCAGGCTGCCCGCCGCGACGTGAGTGCGGAGCGGGCTCGCCATTTCGCTGCCTAGTTGATGTTTGGGCTCGGGCGCGCTTTCAAGGATCTAAGCAGCGAAATGAGTTCAAGTTGGATGGTGTGTCTCAACGCTGTGTGGGTTTATCATGGGTTCTCCCAGAGCGAGCGGTCGGCTTTCGCATCAGGCGTGCCATCCATCACGTCGCGTCGACCGCGGCGCTGCCCTGACGAGCACCTTCAAGCCGCCCCAGTTGTGATGGATGCTAACAACGTGGCTCCTTGCAAGTCACGCAAAATCCCGGTTCGCGGCCCGTGTAACACCCCTGCACCAAGCCCCGACTCCCCCCGGCTCCCACACACGCCGAATCCTCGCCCGGCACAATGCACCGCATCTGCTTTCCCAGCGCGCGCGTCACCAGGACATCGGTGCACAGTTGCGCAAGTTACTGCAGGAAGCGATGACGCCACTGCAGTCTGACAGTGGCCCCGCACACGCCACACCGCCGCCCGGCTGCTGCCACATCAAGCGGCGCCTGGCGTCAACTCCACGCGTCAACTTCTTGCACGAACCTTCCCGAACCTGTGCCGGTCACCCCCCACCGGTCGCACTTCTCGCCGCCCACGCCAGCCCACCCACCCGGCCCCCGCCGCCGTCAACTTGTCGTGCTCAGGACTGGAGTCGCATTACCTGAGGTGACAGCTTCTGGTTCACAACACAACTAAGGACTAACTGCCCCGCAGACGCCCCATAACTCCCCCCAAGCGGCACCCAAGCACCCCAAGCACCCAAGGGTCCTCACACTCACACTCACACGCCCGCCCCCTCACACTCAAACGCCCATCCCCAGGCTGCCGTCGAAGCGCACCGGGTGGCATGCCAGCGTGCGCAGGTTGAGCAGCACCAGCGTGCCGCTCCGCGCGAAGCTGGGCACCGCCACCAGCCGCACCACCACCGGCTGCCCGCCGCCGCCGCTACCGCCAGCCGCGCCCGCCTCCGGGGCGGCGGCGCCCGCCGCCGCCGCCGTGCTGCTGCCGGCGGCGCCGCTGCTGCTGCAGCCGTGCTGCAGCACCACCAGGCGGGTGGCGAACTCGGGCTGGTTGCCGACAAAGTAGACGTGGGGGGTGGAGGCGAGTATGAAGGGGTCGTCGTCGGTGAAGGGGTAGCAGGTGAGCGTGTCGGGCGCGGTGGGTGCCAGGTGGCGGCAGGCCAGCGTGCGCTGCATCAGGTCCAGCCTGCGCGGCGTGGGGGGCGTGGCGGGGTTCGGAGTTGGGGTTGGGGTTGGGGTTAACGCTGGGGTTGGGGTTGCATTTGCATGTCCCCTGTAGTTTAGCTTGGGCACATTCGCAACACCCCTCGCCCCGCCATGCGCCCCCAGCCCCCACGCACCCGCACCCACCTGTCCCTCAGGCCGCAGTACTTGGCCACGTCGTCCACGTTCTGTCCGGATGTGCCCAGCAGCCGCACGCCGCCGCACTCGAACTCGTGCGGGTTGGTGGCGCGCACCAGCGAGCCGTGCGCGGCGGCGGCCGGGAACAGGCACCTGGGGGTTTGGGGGTGGCGTGTGGTGGCGTGTGGTGGTGGTGTGACGCGGTGGCGGTGGGAGCATGTGTGGACGGGTGCCAGGTGCATGGGGGCGCAGGGATGAGGGGGTGGCGGCCTGGCGGGCACCGACCGCGTCCGGATGGATGCCTGGTCTGGGTGCTCGACCCCCACCCACCCCCCACCCCACTGATGTTTCCTTACGGGATTGGTTCACAGTAACCCCCACCCTACCTGTGCATGGGCTGCTGCGGCAGCGCCACGTTGGCCGGGTCCTCCGCGCCCGGCATCACGTCCACCGGCAGCGCCGCCGCCAGCTCCGCCAGCAGCAGGTCCAGGTCGCGCACCGGCTGCAGCGCCACCACCTGCAGGGGTGGGGTGTGTTTGGATGCCAGCCCAAGCTAAACCACCCTAACTAGGAAGGGGAGACAGGCAACTGGGCAGGGGGGAGCGTGAGCCAGGGCAGGGGCCGATGCCCCAGGGGGGTTGCAAAGATATGGAAAAGCGGTACAGGATGCACTGAAGACTGCGTCTCTGGTAGTGTGCGAAGGCGCGGCGCCGCCACACGCGCGCCGTGCTGTACTGTAGACCCGCTCGCCCACCCGGCCGCACGCACCTGCGCCGAGCGGTTGTATGGGTTGGCCCCCGGCGCGGTGGCGGCTGCGCCCGCCAGCCCCTCCAGCTGCCCCAGGCCGCCGCCCGCCACCACCAGCCGCACCACCTGCGGGAGGAGCGGGCGAGGTGGGGGCGAGGGAGGAGCCCAGGCACGCATTTGAGCATCAGATCCATACATACACATACACACGCACGCACACGGCTTGTTACGGGGATAGCATACATCCATCCAATCCCTCTGCAGCCGCTCTGTTGCTGGTTATCCTATTCGCCAATGCCCCACAGCCCTGAGCCTACAACCAACCCCACCCCCACGCCCACCCACCCCCTGCTACACTTCTGTGTACCATCTTTGCAAACCCCCTTCCCCCACCCTCCCCCCACCCTCCCACCCTCGCTCCCACCCAACCTGCGCCGCCAGCTGCTGCTCCGCGGGGCTGCCCAGGCTGCCGCCCAGCCACTCCGCCGCCAGCTGCGTGGCCAGCATGTCGGCGCGGCCGCCGCCCAGACCCAGGCCCGATACCAGCGCCAGGTACTTGTCGCCGGGGCGCGCCGCGGCGATCGCGGCGGCCGCGTCTGGGCAGGGGGGAGAGGGGCAGAGAGGAGGGGCGGAGGAGCGGGGAGCGGCGGGGCGAGGAGGTGAGGCTTTGGCTGGGCTGTTGTGAGGCGTGGTGGAGGAATGCGCGCCGACAGCCGGCGGCAGGAAACAATAGCAGATGGGAGAAAGCGGGGGCAGAGGACGGCGCTAGTGGAGTAGTGTGGCGTGGGGCGGCGGCCTGCCCCCGTGCGCCCACACAGCCCCCCCTCCTGAAGTCCCCGTGGCAGCGCGCCACGCCGCGCTCCTAGCTGCCTCCCCTCACCGGCGGAGGGCGCGGCCGGCAGCGGCAGCGGCAGCGGGTGCGGCAGCGGGCCGGGGTTGGGCGCCAGGCCGGCGAAGGCGACGGCGCTGACAAAGAAGTCGCCGCCGGGCTCGTGCACGCCGCGCACCGCCAGCACCAGGCCTGGCGCACAGCACACGCAGGGGGTTGTTTGGGTGTTTGGGTATGTTTGGGTGTGTTTGGGTGTGTGCTTGGGTGTGTGTTAGAGGGAGCGCCGCGGCCCCAACCAGCGCAACCAGCCCGCACCGGCACCGGGTTGGCAGGCTCGCTTGGGTCGGTCTCCACAATAACCCCCTGACTAGCCTCCCCGCCTCCCAGCGCCCGCCCTCCCCTCGCACACACAGATACGTACACACCTGCACCCGCGCCACAGGACCCCATCGCCCCCCATCGCCCCCACACCGCCCCGCCAGCCGCCCCACCTGTGACCAGCTCCTGCACCGCCAGCGGCCCATCGCCTGGCGCCCAGCCCGGCAGCTCCACCGCCGCCGCCGCCATGGTGCCCGGGGTCGCCACACTGAGCACCATGCGCGCGCCGTCGTCCTCCATCACCACTGCATGGGGGGCGATAGATTCCCGTACCCAAGCAGGTGTTAGTCCCAAGAAACAAGCCGTCGGCATTAGGAAAGTGAGGGAAACCTGGGCGGCAGGCTAAAAGCTAACCGTCTGTTCACCACCCCCCTTCCCTCCGTCTGCAGTCTTCAGAGCATCCTGTACCGCCTTCCCGCTCTGCTCACCGCCGTCGTCGTCGGCACAGAAGTTGGCGGCCCCCAGCGCCGCCTTGAGCCCCCGGTCCTTGGTGTACTCGTCCAGGATGGAGGGCTTCAGCCTGCAGCGGGGGGTGCAGCAGGGGGGGCAGTGCTTCAGCGCTTCGTGAACGCTTCGGAAGCGCTTCGTGAACGCTTTGAGCACGGTGGGCAGCGACTAGTCGCTCTCCTCGCGCGAGGACACGTGGTCGGAGCACCATGCGTGCGCCTCGGGGTGCTCCTTGCGCGCGGCCATCAGGGCGAGGGCACCGCCCTTCGAGCTCTCCACCAGCCCCCATCCCATCCCATCCCTGCCCACACGCACTTCATGTTCTTGTAGATGGTGCCGATGACCGCCACCTCCTTGCCCTCCTGCACCTCCAGGATGCTGCACACTGCAGGAGGGGGAGTGGCGGCAGGGCACAGGGCATAGGATAGCCGCACGGGCCGCACCCACGGGGCAGGGCGGACGTTCCTGTTTACTACCAGTAGCGTGGAAGCCCCCCGGGGTTGAGCTGCCACTGGCTCCTGCAGCGGCTGCGTGTGCCGTGAGTCCCGCGACCCGGCACGTCACCCGGCAGGCGCGCGTCAGCAGCCCCCCCTTCCCCCCGCCTACACACAGACACACACACCGCCGTACCTGGCATGCCCGGCCACAGCTGCTCCACGCGGTTGCGCATCACGTTTTTGAGCAGCATGAGGCGCGAGAAGTACAGCTGCGCGTACTGCCGCTCGTACGTGCGCTTGGAGGCGCGGAAGCGCCCGTCCTGTCGCACGTGGCCAAGGAAGAGGTCCCGGCGTGGTGTTGCGGAAGGGTAGCAAGCACACCGCCCCACACGCGACTAGAGAACCTCCACGGCCCCAAGGCGAGGGTACTGATGGGGAATAACGAGCGCTGGGTGGAATTCGCCACGGCTGTCTTCGTCCGCTGCAAGTGCAGGCATCCCGCCAAAATGCCCACACTCTCCATTTGCCCGCATCCATGCCAAATAGCTTCTCACAAGGTTGGTGTATGATGCGGATTCACGATTGAAAGAGGCTTCGTCCCCTTTTGAGGTGCTTGGCGCCAGCAGCTCGTCATATCGACTGCAGGAAGCGGTAGGAACAATTGCATTAGTTTGTAGCATTCATAAAGACAAATCGTAGCTTGTCAACAGCACCAAAAGGATTGGGTGCGGACCTGGTGTGGCCGGGAAGTGGTCTTTCGATGTCCATTTGTCTGTTTGCAGGCCCGGTATGGTTTGTATGGACAACTGGCTGTCACCTTAGGGCGTCGCGCAAGCACAGCGACGCGACGTGGCGACAGTTCATTCGATCCAATCAGCTTGAAGCCCATCGTGAGACTCCGGCAAGCCGCTGCAGAAATTCCCAAGTTGATATAGCTCGAGACACATATAACTGAACCCCTGATACGCATTTCACGGCCAGAGGGCCCTTCCTGCGTGGGAGCTGTCGCTGCGCTTCTACGCGAAGAGTTTTCGCTGCCGAGCTCTGGCACGATCCGCAAAGCCAACCAATTGGTATAATATATTCTAGGAGCATATAAGAATGCCTCCGCGGAAGCGAAAGGCACCACTGAAGGCAATCGTTGAGGCCGAAGAAGCTGACCCTCAGGAGGAGCAGCCAGCGGCGCAAGAGGCGGCAGCTGCTAGCACCCAGAATGAGGAGGATGAGGAGCAAATCCGGTCAATCATCCAGGAAGCCAAGGAGCAGGGTGCGTGCCGCGGCCTCAGCATGCCCAGGGCATCGCGGTCTTCACATCTGCATATCCGGCACCATGCCCTTGCGGGTATCAAAGCCTGTGGCTGCACACGCGCACGCCCCCCGAGACCTGGTTTACTATTTCCCACTCTGGCTGAGCCCACGCGCCGCCCTCACACCGGCACCGCTGCTCTCTGCACGCAGTCGAGGCCCAGGCCGCTGCGCTGGTGGCGAAGATGCGCGAGCGCGCGCAGACGCTGCGAAAGCACGGCGACGTCGTGATTGCGAAGATGACGAAGCAGGTGGGGGTGGGGTGTGTGGGCGGCAGTGGCCAGGGCGCCGTGTGTGTTGGGCGTGTGCGAGAAATGTTTGGGGGGGGGGGAGGTGTGCACACCGCGCCGACCGCACGCCCCGCTGTTGCGCACGGGCCCACGACACCGCGCCCACCCGTAACGGTGGCCGGTTTCCCCATAACTGCACCCCCCCAAACCGCCCAGGTCCGGTCCATGACCGCGGCGGAGTTCTTCCAGCTGCCCGAGGCCGAGGCCGCGGCCAGCAGCCTGGGCGGCGTGCTGCAGCGGCTGCGGGAGCTGGCGGCCGGCGGGGGCGGGGGCAGCGGCGGGGCTGCTGCTGCTGCTGCGGGGGCGGTGGCAGGGGCGGGCGTGGTGTCGCGGGCGGAGCACGCTGAGGCGGCGGCGGAGGTGGCGAAGGCCCTGACCGACCCCGTGCCGGCGGTGGCCGCGCCCGCCGCAGCAGCCGAGCAGGCCGTGCCCGAGGCGCAGGAGGGGCAGGGGCAGCAGCAGCAGCAGGCTGCGGCAATGGAGGAGGACGGGCAGGGGGAGCCGGGGGGCGCGGCTGCGGCCACGTCAGCCCCAACGGGGGCACCGGCGGAGGGCGCGGACGCGGCGGCGGCGCTCATGCCGCCGCCGCCGTCCCGTGCGCCGCTGGCGCCCGCCGCCGGGGCGGGGGCGGGGGCGGCGCCGCCAGCGGGCGCGGCCACGCAGCCGCGCGGGCCCGCCTGGAATGAGGTCGTGTACTCCGCAAACGGTGAGGGCGGGGATGCGGGGAAGGCAGGGGTGCTGGCCCACGCTTTGTGGGGGAAGACGGAGGAGACGCAGCACCTCTCCGCACCTCTGCCCCCGACCCACATCGCTTACCATCGCCTTGCCTGGCCTCCGCCGAGTTGGTTTGGTGCAGCTTGGGCGGGTAAATCACAAACCCCTACATACATGCCACACACCTGACGCGCCCTTGCCCCGACCCCGCCACTACACCGCCACCAGGCTCGCCGATCTACCTGGGCTCAATCATGGCCGGCGCCGGCGCCGCGCCCGACACCGCGCTGCGCAGGGGCGGCGGCGTCGCCGCCCCCGGCTCCACCGCAGCAGCAGGCCACTCGACGGTTGACGCCACGCCAGCCGCCGGGGCGGCAGGCGGCGGCGGCGGCGGCGTGGCGCCGCAGTCCGTGGCGTTCACGGGCCGCACCTTCCGGCGGGCGGCGCCCACGCGTGGCCGCACGCGGCAGCCGGTGCGCGAGGTGGTGGTGACCACGGCAGGTGCGTCGTGGGCTGACGGGGGTGGCGGTGTTTGTGGGGGGAAGGTGAGGGGTGCAAGGATGGCAAGGGGAGCGTAACGGTATGGGTGGTGGGCGGGGCAAATGGGTAGTCCGCCGGGCCGCAGACGGGGCCGCAGCACCCGCCGCAGCGGTTCGCACGGCTTTGGCTTTTTTGCTCTTTAACACACGAACACACACGCACGCGCGCACACCAAACGCAGACGGCAAGACATTCACGGTAGATGACATGATCGGCCTCAAGGGCGTGCCCGCCGCGTACCGGGACGGTGAGTGCTCTTTGCTTGGGGCGCCAGCTTGGGCATGATGGCGCTGGTGGTTTCTTGGTTTTGTGCGGTACGCCTGGGATTGGGCATAGCTACTCTGATGGAGTATACGGTATACGGTTTGATAAGACCACCGGGACCCTGCCTCGCCCCTGTTTCCTCACCCGCCCTCCTTTCCCTCCGCCTCCGACCCGCCCGCCCCTCTGTCCCTCCCGCGCTTCCCTCCCACCCACCCACCCACCCCCACACACAGAGGTGCGGCGGCTGGTGCTGTCGGACCTGCAGGACCTGCAGGCGCTGGCAACCAACCTGCAGACGCTGGAGGCGGCGGACCAGCGGGAGGAGGGCAGGGAGGCGGCGGCCGGCGGCAAGGCGGCCGCGCAGGGCCGGCCCGGCGCCGTTAACAAGGAGGCGCAGCCGCAGGGCGCCGGCGGGCAGCGCGGCGCTGGCGCGGCCGCGGCGCCTGCGGCGGCGGCGGATGCGAATGCTGATGCGGAGAACAGCAGCGCCCGCGCCAACCGCGCCAAGGCCGGCGTCAACACCAGCAACGCCGCCAGCCAGGGCGGCAAGGGGGCCGCCGCTGCCTCGGCAGGCAGGGGCGGCGGCGCATCGGCGGCGGCTGGCAAGGCGACGGCGGCCGCGGCCTCCGCGGCGGCGGCTGTGTCGGCGCCGACCACGCGCGCGTCGCGGCGGCGGTGAGACACGTGGCGGGGTCCGGGGCGTGCGAGGGATTGCGGACTCATGAGCGGTCCCTGGGATGCTTGGATGGAGGTGCCTGCGAGGTTTCAACAACGGAGAGCAGCCCAGAAAATGAGTATGTCTGTGTCCTTGCGGTGGCGGGGCGGTGATGGACACAGCACGGGGCACAGAAGTGCAACGGCAAGCGGATGTTGTTGAGGGTGCACATCTTCTATCATTTCGTCTGGCATGCTCAATTTTATGGGGTGCTATCCACAACAGAAGACTACACGTCATGCGGAGTCAGGCGACGGTTACAAGCGTAGCGCGGGGGGGCGGGGGACCATCGAGGAGACTTGGCGAGGAGGCATGTCCATAGGGAGCCCGTGATGGAGATTGGCCCACCGCATGCGCGGCACACCAGGAGGCGCGCTTATCGACGAGCGGAGCATACATGCCTGCAGACTTATTCAATGCCTTGTAACTTTGAAGGTCCTAAGATCGCGCAAAAAAGGTTTGCCTCGAGTCTAGTGCACAGATTGCAACGCATCGCTCCCCGGCCGCGCGGGGAGCGGTCCAGGCTAGGCATGGGCTCAACTACTACGTAAAACTTCAACTAGGAATACTCGCAGAGGCGCACATCGTGCAAAATGGGCGTACCGGGGCTTTTCGCGTTTCTTAAGCGGCGGTATGGAGTCATCGCGAAATTTATCGTTCAGGAGGATGGCAAATGGGACGGAGCGTCGCCAGAGGGAGCGGACGCCCTGTATGTCGGTGAGTGCGGGGGGTCGACCGCCAACGCCACTGCACGTGCACCCTTGTCACCGCACGCCCAGCGGTCTGGTATGCCTTGCGGCCCGCTCGCCCCCTGATGCCCGGCTTATGCACACCACACTGACGGCCCCCTGCCTCTCCTCGGCAACCCTGCCGCCTGCTGCCGCCACCGCTGCCAACCTGCGCCTCCCCCATCTGCGCCGGCCATTCATTTGCTACTGCCCTGCTGCTGCTGCTCCCTGCGGCCCTCCCAGACATGAACCACATCATCCACACGGTGCGGTGGGGCGCGCCACCGTGTGTCAGAGTGTGTTAGGGGGGGAGCCATGGGAGTCGGGGAGTGAGCCAGGGACCCAGGGTGTGTTACCAGAGTGCGTGCCACCAGGGAAAGGCGCCGCGTCGCCTTTCCGCTGCTCTCCGAGCCTCCTCAATGCCCCCGCCCGCCCGCCCCATGTGCGCCACATGTACGACGTGCGTGCCCACCCTGCGTCATCATCGTGCCGTACGACACCCCACCCCAACCATGACAGTGCACGCACGCCAGCCTGGCCAAGGAGGGGCTGCCGTACGACGAGGACACGGCCTTTGCGCGCATGGACACCTACCTCACCGCCCTGCTGGAGGTGGCGGGCGGCGGCGCTACTGCCGCTACTGCCGCGCCTGCTACTGCCGCGCTTGCTCCTGCCACCGTCGCCACCGCGGCCGCGGCCAGCGGCGCTGCAGGCGCTGCTGCCGGCGGCAGTAGCGGCAGCGGCAGTGGCGGCAGTAGCGGCAGTGGCGGCAATGGCAGTAGCAACTCGCTGCGGCTGCTGTTCGTGGCGATCGACGGCGTGGCGCCCATCGCCAAGATGAACCAGCAGCGCACGCGGCGCTTCCTGTCGGCGCACGTGGCGGAGGTGACGGAGCGCGTGGGTGAGTGAGGGGGTGTGTTTGGGGGGGGGGCGAGCGGGGGGGGCGGGGCCGAGAGGAGGTGGTAAAACAAACCAAGTTGCACGGCCGCGGGTGTCGGCCACAGTCGCCAAACCCGCAGGGACCCAACGAATTGTCCAACTGGCAACCACCAATGAGCATTCTACACACCGCGCCCCATCCACGCCGCACCAATGACACGCCGCACCATTTTACCGCGCTGTGCGCTGCGTAGAGCGCGAGGTGCGGTCGGAGATGGCGAGCCAGGCGGGCGGGCGGCGCGCCATCCCGGACATGTCCAGTGGCCGCTTCGACCCCAACATCATCTCGCCGGGTGAGGGAGGCGGAGGGGCGGAGGTGGAGGGAGAGGTGGGATTAAGGGTGGCGGTGGAGAGGCGGAGGGAGAGGTGCAGGGAGAGAGGCGGAGGGGCGGAGGTGGAGGGAGAGGTGGAGGGAGGCGCGGAGGGCGGGGCGGAGGGGTGGAGGTGGATGGGGAGGGAGGCGCGGAGGGAAAGGAGGGAGGGGAGGGAGGGGGACGCGGCGGAGGGACCACACACCACCGCCACCGCCACCCACACGCCCACGCCCACCACCACGCCCACCACCACCAACAACAACACGTTGGCGAACCCCGAATTCGCACTGCACTGCTCCGCACCTCCCGCTCCAACCCCCAACCTCCACCACCGCCGCCTCCACCCGCCACCCCCGCCACCCCGCCACCCCTGCCACCACAGGCACGGCCTTCATGGCGCGTGTGGCGGGCCGCGTGCGGTCCATGCTGGCGGACAAGGTGGCGACCGACCCGCGGTTCGCGCGGCTGAGGGTGGGTGTGGGTGTGTTAGAGTGGGTTGGTGGGGTTGGTGTTGAGGTTGGGTTGGTGGGTACCTCGTGTGGGTACCTCGTGTGGGTACACACGCATCTCTTATCACGAACCTCCGTTCGCCGTTTCGCTTCGCTTGTCTTCGCTTGCTCCTTGCAACCCGCTCCATCTCGTCTCGAAAGGAGCCTCCCATTCCCCATGCACACGCACGCACGTGTACACACGCGCACACACGGCTGCGCCCCCCTCCCCGACCCCTCCCTCCCTCCCTTGCACCCCGCACACCGACACACACACGCCGTACACACACACGCCGTACACACACACGCCGTACACACACACCGACACACACACGCCGTACACACACGCCGTACACACACGCACCGACACACACGCACCGACACACACACGCCGTACACACACACGCCGTACACACACGCACCGACACACACGCACCGACACACACACGCCGTACACACACACGCCGTACACACACGCACCGACACACACACGCCGTACACACACACGCCGTACACACACGCACCGACACACACGCACCGACACACACACGCCGTACACACACACGCCGTACACACACGCACCGACACACACGCACCGACACACACACGCCGTACACACACACGCCGTACACACACGCACCGACACACACACGCCGTACACACACGCCGTACACACACACGCCGTACACACACACGCCGTACACACACACGCCGTACACACACACGCCGTACACACACACGCCGTACACACGCACCGACACACACACGCCGTACACACGCCGCGCAGGTGGTGGTGTCTGACTCGTACGAGCCGGCGGAGGGGGAGCACAAGATCATGCGCTTCATCCGCTACGCCCGCACGCGGCCCGACTACAGCCCGCACACGCGCCACGTCATCTACGGCCAGGTGTGGGGCTGTGTGTGTCGGGCGGGGGCGGGTGGGGGCGGGTGGGGGCGGGTGGGCGCGAATGGGCACGAATGGGCGTGTCGGCGCGTTTGTGTTTGAAGTGCCGACATGCGTCTTTCCCCTCTCCGATTTCTTCAATGCGGCAATCAAAGTCATATGCATTCACACACACACACACACACGCACACGCACACGTGCCCCCAGGACGCCGACCTGCTGCTGCTGTCGCTGCTGCTGCACGAGCCGCACGTGACCATCCTGCGCGAGGGCCACCTGGACGCCCCGCCCAACAAGGCCACCACCAAGGCCGCAGCCGCAGCAGCCGCCAAGGCAGCCGGCGAAGGCGGCAGCCGCCACGGCGCCGGGGGCGCCGCAGCCGCCGGAGGCAGCGGCGCAGCCGCCGGAGGCGACAGCGGCGCTGCTACTGCCGCTGCCGCTGCTACAGCCCCCCCTGTGTTTGAGGAGGTGGACATTGGGCTGCTGCGCGAGTGCCTGCGCTGGGAGTTCGCGGAGCTGTGCGGCGCGCCGGACGGCCGGCCGCTGCACGCCGCCGCCGGGCTTGGCGGCGGGTATGCGCAGGAGGAGGAGGTGGAGGAGGAGGGAGAGGAGGGAGAGGAAGGAGTGGGGGGAGTGGGGGAAGAGGAGGGGGAGGGGCAGGGCGATCTGAGCCCGGCTGGCGCGGCGGGCGGCGGTGCGTCGGCGGCGGCTGCTGAGGACGAGGCGGCGGCATGGCGCGGCGCGGACTGGCAGGGGAAGGCGGAGGCCGCGTGGGAGGCGGAGGCGCAGGAGGATGGGGATGAGGGGTTTGGGGATGAGGTGGGGGCAGACTGGGAGGCGGAGGCGGAGGCGCGGGCGGTGGCTGCGGCTGCGGAGCTGCCGCCGCCGCAGCTGCCGCCGCCGCCGCCGCAGCAGCAGCAGCAGTTGCCATCCACTCTGCAGCCACAGCCGCACGTGGTGGTGACAACGGTAGTGGCGGCGGCAGCGGCGCCGAATACTGCTGCAGCGCCGGCGGCGGCGGCGGC
The DNA here is from genome assembly GCA_016834605.1 of Chlamydomonas incerta. Taxonomy (NCBI): domain Eukaryota; kingdom Viridiplantae; phylum Chlorophyta; class Chlorophyceae; order Chlamydomonadales; family Chlamydomonadaceae; genus Chlamydomonas; species Chlamydomonas incerta. Next base: position 162,919 of record JAEHOC010000101.1, read on the forward strand.
GCACGCGCAGCAGCAGCCGTCGGCCGGTCCTGCCGCCGCCGCCGCTGTCGCCGTCGCTGCCGCTGCCGCCGGATCTCGCCACCTGCCGCCAGCCCTGGCGATGGCGATGGCAATGGGCCGCCCGCTGCCGCCGCAGCAGCAGCAGGCTACTGCTGCGGCGGCCGCACCAGTGTCTGTGGCGGTGACGCCGGCGCCGCAGCCGTTGTCGACAGCGGCAGCGGCTGGCACTGGCACTGGTACGGGCACTGGTACGGCGGCCGGCGGCGGCGGCGGCGGCGGCGGCGGCGGCAGCAGCGAGTCGGATGACGACATGGAGTGCCTGATGGGGCTGCTGGGCGGCGGCGGCGGCGACAGCACTGTCCCAGCTGCTACAGCTGCTGCTACAGCCGCTGCTGCTGCAGCGGCTCAGCCTGTGGCTCAGCCTGTGGTGGCTGTGGCGCCGCCGGTAGCGCCGCCGGCGGCGCCGCCGCGGCATCTGCAGCACCTGTTTGCGCCGCAGCCGCTGCGGCCCGCGCCGCCGCCCGGCTTCACCCTCGGCGGCGCCGCCGCTGCCTCAGGGGCACCCGGCGGCGCGACCGTGGTTGTGCCGGTGGTGGTGTCGGCGGCGGCAGGGATGCCGCAGCCGCCGCCGGCGCCGCTGCCGCCGCCGCCGCCGCCGCCGCCGCCGCCGCCGCCGCCGCCGCCGCTGCCGCCCGCCACGCCGCCACTGCCAGACGAGTCCGGCGCCGCAGCAGCTGCCGGCAGCTGGGATGCCGAAAACGGCCTCGTCGCGGCGGCGGCGGCGGCGGCGGCGCTGGCGTCTGCAGATGACAGTGGCGGCGGCGGTGGCGGTGGCGGTGGCGGCGGCGCCAGGGGCTGGTGGCCGCCCTGCCCCTTCGTCGACACGCGGGCAAAGCCGCCACGGCAGTCGGCCGCGGACGTGCGGCGGGCGCTGGCGGCGGCGGAGGCGGCCGCGCGCGGCGGCGGCGGCGGGGGTGGTCGGGGCGGGGGCTTCGGGCGGGGGCGAGGCGCCGGCGGCGGCGGGAGTGCAGCGGCGATGCCCGCTTACGCGGCGGCGGCAGCCGCCATGGCCGCTATGAGTGGCGGCGGCAGCAGCAGCGGAGCTGCCGCCGCCGCCGCCGCCGCCGCCGCCGCCGCCGTCGCGGCTGCGCCCAGCTCGTCGGCCGCGGCCTCCAGTCCCAGTGGTGGCGGTACCTCCGCCAAGCCGCAACAGCCACAACAGCCGCCACCGCAGCAGCAGTTTGACTTTGAGCAGGTGCTGGAGGACCTGGTGGTGCTCACATTCCTGGTGGGTGTGGGTTGTGGGGTGTGGATGGGGTGGGCCAGAGACGCTAGTGGTGATTGGAAATCGGTGCCCCGCCCCCGTTCGCATGGGCGGTTACCCCCGGGTTAGACTGGCATTTTTGGTTGGTTTAGCTTGGATTGGTATTCACACCTCCACACCCACACCCCCAGGCCGGCAACGACTTCCTGCCGCACGTGCCCTCCATCGACATCTACGACCAGCCCAGCGGCCTGGTGGGCGAGCTGCGTTGGGCTGGGGCTGGGGCTGGGGCTGGGGCTGGGCTGGGCTGGGCTGGTGTGTTTGGCACGTTTTAAGTTGCCATTTTTAGTTGCCCCCTCGCAAGTCCCCTTGCCCCCCTCGTCATGGACCCAACCCCCTTGCATTGCTTGCCACACACAAACACGCGACCACACGCCCGACACACGCACGCAGGAGCTACTGCTGGCTGCCTACAAGGCGCTGCTGCCCGACATGCGGGGCTGTATCACACAGGTGGGGGTGGAAGTGTGGGAGGTGGTGGAGGGAAAGTGTTGGGGTGTGGAGGTGTGTGGGGGTTTGGGCATTCAGCGGGGCAGTCCCGCACCCGCACGCCAACACGACCTGTTTGCTGCCGTCACAGCTGCCACCCAACTTCCTTCCTGTGGTGGATCCTCCCTCTGAACCCCTCCTGCACCGCTATTTCAAACATATTTGCAACTCCCCTCCCTCTCCCCCCCCGCAGGGCGGCGGCCAGCTCAACACCACGCGCCTGGGTCAGCTGTTCTGCCGACTGGCGCGAGACGAGGAGGCGGCGTTCCTGCGCCGGGCGGTGAGGGCGCGGGAGGGAGGGAGGGGAATGGGGGGAGGGGTTGTGAACACCAGCCCAATCTAAACGAAACCGGGGGGGGGAGGAGGGGGTTGTGAATACCAGCCCAAGCTAAACCAATTTAAACAGGGGGGTAAAACAGCCGTGCATCAACGGTAATGCGACGGCACGTGTGCGCATTCTTTCACGGCACCCCCACCCCACGCCTGCTGTCTACGCCACCACACTTCTATGTACCATCTTTGCAACCGCCCCACCGGCAGGAGCACCGCAAGCGCTGCCACGCGCGCGCCACCGCCGAGGCTGCCGCCACCGAGTCAGCCTTCTGGGACGCCGCGTCGGCGCTCATGGGCGGCGGCGGCGGCGAGGGCGTCAGTGTGGGCGAGCTGCCGCCGGGCGTGGACCTGGATACGGGTGCGTGTGCGTGTGCGTGTGCGTGTGCGTGTGCGTGTGCGTGTGCGTGTGCGTGTGCGTGTGCGTGTGCGTGTGCGTGTGCGTGTGCGTGTGCGTGTGCGTGTGCGTGTGCGTGTGCGTGTGCGTGTGCGTGTGCGTGTGCGTGTGCGTGTGCGTGTGCGTGTGCGTGTGCGTGTGCGTGTGCGTGTGCGTGTGCGTGTGCGTGTGCGTGTGCGTGTGCGTGTGCGTGTGCGTGTGCGTGTGCGTGTGTGTTCGTGTTTGCGTGTGTGCACAGCTCTTCGATCCTCCCGCTGTTCTACGGTACCCGCCGTACCACAAGCATAACTTCCTCTAACCCGGCAGCCCCCAGCCCCACCCCCCAACAACTTTGCAACCCCTCGCCCCCGCGTTTCCGAACCATCTGTGCACACACATCCGCACACACCCGCCTCCCGCACACCTCCCCCCCCCCCCTGCTGCAACAACTTGCCAACATCGTCTCGTCTTTGTTTATTATGCATGAAACCCCCCTGTATTGCTGCAAATTCCATGTGCCTGTCCCTCGGGCTGGTAATTCACAACCCCACAACCCCACCCCAATTAATCATGCATGGAACCCCACCCAACCCCATTGCAGTGCTGTCGGGCCTGGCGCTGTCTCCCGACCTGGCCACAGCTCTGGGTCTGGACTGGGCGCTGCCCTCCCTGGACTTAGCGACCGCCTCGGAGCAGCAGCTGCGGCAGGAGCTGGCGAGCAGGGTGGGCAAGCGCACGCAGGTGGGTGTGGGGTGGGTGGGGGTTGGGTGGGTGGGTGTGGGGTGGGAGGGGAGGAAAACATGCGCAGAGTGTGTGTGCGGGGGATGCATGATTGATTGTGCCAGGCGGGCCGGCTGGGGGCTGGGAGCCGGGCGGACCCCCCCCCCCCCGGCGGACACCCGGCGGACACCCGGCGGACCCGGCGGACACCCGGCGGACACCCGGCGGACCCGGCGGACACCCCCGCCCACACACGCACACCCTCACCCCACCCCACCCCACACACACGCCCCACCCCCCCAGGAGCGGGTCATGACGGGTGACCCCTGGGCCGCCGACCCCTGCGCCATGGGCCTGCCCGGCTACCGCTCGCGCTACTACCTGGCGAGATTCCCCGAGGTGGGCGGCGAGGCGGGTGAGTGGGGATGTGGTGTGGCGGGGTGTGGCGGGGGTGTGGGAGGTGTGTGTGGGGGGGTGGCGGGTGTAGCGTGGCGGGGTGCGGCGATGATCGGGCATGGGAACGCACACACACGCCCCCCCAACTAATGATGAATGTCTTGATTAATCATGCATGGAACTTCCCCACCCCCCACACGAACAGGCGGCAATGTGGACAAGGTGGCGGCGCGGGTGGTGCGCAGCTACATGGACGGCCTGGCCTGGGTGTACAGGTGGGGGGAGGGGGTTTGGTGAGTTTGGGGGGAACGGAACCAGGTCCGTCCCTTTCCACACGCCCCGTGACTCCCCTGTCCCCAGTCTGCGTGAGCGACTGGAAACCCCCGTCGGCACGCCAAAGTGTAACCAAACCCGCTCCGCATGGACGGCTATTCCCTCCGTCGCCACCCGCACTCCCTGCCAGGTATTACTGCCTGGGCCCCGCGGCGCTGGATTTTGGGGAGGGCGACGGCGGCGGCGGCGGCGGCGGCGGCGGCGGCGCTGGGGCCGCGCACACACGCGCGCACGCGGGCGCCCCGGACGGCGCCTCCTGGACATGGTGGGTGGGTGCCCGGTTGGTTGTTTATTTGGTCGGATGGGTTGCCGTGCCGCTGACGTTGTGGTTTGTTTGCGCCGGCTGCTGCAGTTTCCGCGGCAGTATGGGTGTGGCTGCTTCCCCTTTCTCTCGCCTCATCAGTGCTACTACGTCACGCCGTCCCAACTCATTTTGCCTTTCCTGCCCACCCAAACTCGTTTTCCCCAACGAAGCACCAACCAAATTTAGCCCACCAACCAACCAACCAACCAACCAACCCCGCCGCAGGGCCTACCCCTACCACTACGCGCCGCTGATGCTGGACCTGGCGAGCGACCGGATACAGGTGGGGCTTGGGGGGTTGTAAACACCAGCCCAATCTGAACCCCAGCGAAACTAGACAAGGGACAGGCAGGTGCAGTTTGCGGGGGTCGGGGTGGGGTGGGGTGGGGTGGGTGAAAGGAGGGGGTGGTGAATACCTGCCCATGCTGAACCGGACCAACTACAGGGGACAGGCAAACGCAATAGCCCGCAGCAATGCAGGGGGGGTTGTAAACACCAGCCCAATCTAAACCAAGCTAAACTAGACAAGAGATAGGCAAGTGGAGTTTGCGGTGATACAGGGTAACGGTATACTCTTGCGTTTCGGGGCGGAGAGCGTAGACGGGGCGAGGCCGGCGCGCCGTCGACGAAATGCCACCCAGGCTCGGCTCGCGTGGGGTGGGGTGGGTTGTGGATACCATCCCAAGCTAACCCAAGCTGAACTAGACAAGGGACAGGCGATGCAATTGCAGCAATACAGAGCAGCATAGTACTCGTGAGTTTCGGGGTGGGGAGGGGTGGGTGTTCGGGGGTTGCAAGGATGTTTGGATAAGCGGTACAGGGGGTGGGGGAATGCACTTAGGAGCCCAAGCTAATCCGTACCAAAACAAAACAAACAAAGCAGTGCGTGTGCGTTGGGTGTTGGGGGCTGGGGGGATGGCGGACCGGGTTGCCGTCGCGGCGTGGATGTTAGGTGTTGGGTGTGGGGGCGGTCCCCCCCTCAACCTCAACCCCACATCACCTCGTATTCGTCATGTATGGAAACCCCCACCCCCCTCTTTCCCAACCATCTTTCCAACCCCAAGCCCCATCCCCATTTCCCCCCACCCACCGCAGAAGATGGCGTTCGGCGGCCGGCGCCGCACCCACCTGGCCACCGGACCCGTGGCGGTGGCGCGCACCCTGACGCCCGCCCAGGCCGCGTCGGGGCCGCTGGCGCTGTGGGCGCCGCCGTACGGTCCCGTGCGGCCGCTGCTGCAGCTGCTGTGCATCCTGCCGCCCCGCAGGTGGGTGGTGGGGGTTGGGCGGCGTGGGGTGGGTGTGGGGTCGGGGGGCTGCAAGGATGGTTGGGAAAAGGGGGAGTGGGACGCGGGTGGGGGGCAGTTCCTTCCCCTGCCGAAATTGGGAGATTGCTGATGGGGGGCTGGCGGAATCCGGACATGGCAACTTGCCGAGGTGTGCGCCACAGGCGCACGTGAGCCCCGCACACGCGCCGCCCCCGCCGCATGCATCGCACACACAAACCCTCTGCCGCCCCCCCGTTTGTGTGTCTGCCGTGGCCCGCGCCCTCCCCTGTTTCCCCTCGCCGCAGCGCCGCCGCCGCACTGCCGCACGAGCTCGCAAACATGCTCCTGATCGCGCACGAGCTGAGCGATGACGACGACGACGACGACGACGACGACGACGACGACGACAATGATGATAAAGATAATGACAAGTACCAGCTGGAGGAGGAGGGGCTGGAGGAGGGCGGGTTCGTGAAGGGGGGCGGGCGGCGCGGCGGCCGCGGCGGCCGCGGCCGCGGCAGGGGCGGCCGCGACAAGGGCGGCACCGGCGCCAGCGCGGGCGGCCGCGGCGGCGTCGGCGGCAGCAAGGGCGCGAAAGGCGCCGACGGTGGTGGTGGGGGTTTCAGCCTACTGATGAGCACTGCCGCAGGTGAAGGGAGGGGGTTATCAATTGGTGATACTGGCCCACGCTGAGCCAACCTAACTAGATGAGGGACAGGGGGACATGGTACCGGTGGCGTGTGGCAGGTCGGCGTGTGCGTGTGCGTGTGCGTGTGCGTGTGCGTGTGCGTGTGCGTGTGCGTGTGCGTGTGCGTGTGCGTGTGCGTGTGCGTGTGCGTGTGCGTGTGCGTGTGCGTGTGCGTGTGCGTGTGCGTGTGCGTGTGCGTGTGCGTGTGCGTGTGCGTGTGCGTGTGCGTGTGCGTGTGCGTGTGCGTGTGCGTGTGCGTGTGCGTGTGCGTGTGCGTGTGCGTGTGCGTGTGCGTGTGCGTGTGCGTGTGCGTGTGCGTGTGCGTGTGCGTGTGCGTGTGCGTGTGCGTGTGCGTGTGCGTGTGCGTGTGCGTGTGCGTGTGCGTGTGCACGTCGCATTCAAACGCATGCAGCTGGACTGTTGGGCCTCGGGTCTTCAGCCGGGGCCGGGGGCGTGGGCGATGACGCAAAACACATGTGTGTGCGCACATACTATCACATCTGGGACCCCCTCTCACAACCCAACCCCCCGGTCATCGGTAGCGCGCCCCTACGCCTGCTGTCTACCCTGCTGCGACTTCTCTTTGTACCAACCATTGCAACCAACCCCGCCCCTGCCTCCCGGCAGACCGCATTGTGGAAGATGTGTCGGACGCCGGCAGCAGCAGCGGCAGTGAGGGCGGCGAGCACGCGCACGGCGAGGACGAGCACCTGGCCAACCCCACATGGGGCAGGTGAGATAGGGGGGTTGGGGAGAGGGGTTGTGAACACCGGCCCAAGATAAACTAAGCTAACTAGACAACGGACAGGCAATGCAATAGCAGCAGCAGGAGCAGCAGCACAGAGCAACATACTACTACTGTACTGAGTTTTGGGGCGGAGGGCGTCGACGGGACGAAGCCGGCGCGCCGTCGGCCAGAATTGCTGCCCAGGCTCGGGTGACGCACAGCAGGAACAGACACGCAGACACGCATGTGCGAACCCTACGACTTACCTGGAAACCAGGAAAGCGACTCCGATGCCTGGCAGCAAGCGCCGAGCCAGAACGGGAGTGGGAAACGGACCTGGGCAATGGGGCTCAACACCAGGATGGGAAGTGGGGCTCAGTAACAGGTCTGGCGAATAGAAGGGGGAACGGGGCTCAGAAACAGGGCTCGGGAACGGGGCTCAGAAACGGGGCTGGGAACGGGGCTCAGAAACAGGGCTGGGAACGGGGCTGGGAACGGGGCTCAGAAACAGGGCTGGGAACAGGGTTGGCAAACGGGGGCGCTGGGAAACGGGGGCGCTGGAAACGGGGCTGGCAAACGGGGGCGCTGGGAACGGGGCTGGGAAACGGGGGCGCTGGGAACGGGGCTGGGAAACAGGGCTGGGGAACGGGGCTGGCAAACAGGGGCGCTGGAAACGGGGCTGGGAAACGGGGGCGCTGGGAACGGGGCTCAGAAACAGGGCTGGGAACGAGGTTGGGAAACGGGGGCGCTGGGAACGGGGCTGGGAAACAGGGGCACTGGAAACGTGGCTGGGAAACGGGGGCGCTGGGAACGGGGGCGTTGGGAAACGCCGTCACGTCTACCGTAATGATGAATCACACCTGTGCACCTGCGCACCTTACACCTGTGCACCTATCTGTCCTACGCCGTCACGTCCTAACTAGTGATGCGTGTAACCCCCATCCACGCCGCACCCTACCCCTCACCACCCCGCCACTGCCCTTCCATGTACCATCTTTGCAACCCCTCACACCCCCACCCCACCCCACCCACCACCCACCACCCAGGTTCGGCCCGGCGCTGCTGGCCTCCTCCGCCGGCTGGGGCCTGGACGGCGAGGGCGCGCTGTCGCTGACGCTGCTGGCGGGCCGCGTGTCCCGCTTCTTCCCAAACAACATCCCGCCGCTGGTGGACCTCAGCGGTGCGGGCGGGGGGGGAGGGATTGGGGGGCCACACCCCAAACACATTGCACGCACACCGAACGACACCTGCCACCCCCACGCATCCCCCACGCATCCCCCCACGCATCCCCCCACGCATCCCCCCACGCATCCCCCCACGCATCCCCCCCTCTCCCCTCTCCTCCAACCCCCCTGTATTGTCGCAAACTGCACCTGCCTGTCCCTTGTCTAGTTTCGCTTGGGTTTAGATTGGGCTGGTGTTTACAACCCCCCCCCCCCCGCCCGCCCCCCTGCCCAGGCAAGAAGCACCTGCACACTGCGGTGGTGCGGCTGCCCTTCGTGAGCCCGCCGCTGCTGGCGCATGTGGTGCAGGAGGCGCTGCGGGGCGGGCTGGCGCTGGACGGCGCCGAGCAGGTGGGGGCGGGTGGGGCGGGGTGGGTCGGGTGGGGGGTTGCAAAGATGGTACATAGAAGTGTAGCAACTCAGACAGCAGGGGTTGGAACTCAAAAGCAACCATTGCCGACCCGACTACGCATGACCCGAATGAAGCGCTCGTGTTCTTGTTGGGGGTCTTCAGTCTTGTTCATCGGGTCGTCGCCGGCATCTTGGGTCGCCGGCTCCAGTAGCAAGCAACCTAACACACACATGCTGGCGGTCCACGCACGCGCAGGCCCGCAACCGCATCCTGCCCGCCAATCTGGTCATCTCGCCACACCTGTACCGCGAGGCCGCGGCGGCGCTGGCGGCGGCGGCGGCGGCGGCATCCTCCTCCGATGCTGCCGCCGCCGCGCCGGAGCCGGCTGCGGAGGAGGTGGTGTGGTTCCTTCTCATGAACGACCCGCCACCGCTGCCGCCGCTGCCGCCGCCGACAGTAGCAGTAGCAGCACCGCCGCCGCCGGCAGTAGCAACCCTGCCGCCGCCGCCGCCGGCAGCACCGGCACCGGCGCCGTTCCTGGGCGGTGCTCTTGGGCTGCTCCTCGCCAAGCGGGGCCAGGCGGCGCCCGCCGCCGCCACTGCTGCTACTGCTGCTGCGCCGAGCTCGGCGGCGGCGGTGCCGCCGCCGCTACCGCCACCGCCGGCGGTGGTTGTCCTGGACCTGGATGTGGCGGGGCTGCCGGTGGCGGGCACGTGCGCGGCGCTGCTGCCGGGTGAGAGTCGGGCGCCACCCTTGCTAGGGCTGGCCAGGCGCCGCTTGCTCTCGTTATTCTCCACGGTGTGGATTCTGAGTTCGGGCTGTAGTGCCGCGCTGTCTCTTCCCTGCTCTCTCTCACGCCTTGAGTTTGGTCTTAGCTCGGTACCCATCCCCACGATTAGCGACCATGCTTCGCAACCCCACTGCGCGGCTGCAGGCGCCGAGCCGCCGCCCCTGCGCGTGGACCGCGCGGCCTGGCGGCGGCTGGAGGCGGGCGCGGCGCGCGGGCGCAGCTACGCGGAGCGGGTGCTGGGGCTGCAGCGCGCCGGCGGCGGCGCCGGCGGGCAGGTGGGGTGTGGGTGTGGGTGTGGGTGTGGGTGCGGGTGTGGGTGTGGGTGCGGGTGTGGGTGTGGGTGTGGGTGTGGGTGTGGGTGTGGGTGTGGGTGTGGGTGTGGGTGTGGGTGTGGGTGTGGGTGTGGGTGTGGGTGTGGGTGTGGGTGTGGGTGTGGGTGTGGGTGTGGGTGTGGGTGTGGGTGTGGGTGTGGGTGTGGGTGTGGGTGTGGGTGTGGGTGTGGGTGTGGGTGTGGGTGTGGGTGTGGGTGTGGGTGTGGGTGTGGGTGTGGGTGTGGGTGTGGGTGTGGGTGTGGGTGTGGGGTGTGGGTGTGGGTGTGGGTGTGGGTGTGGGTGTGAGTACCAGCCTAAGCTAAACCAACCTAACTAGGCAAGGGACAGGCGGGGTGGCTGGTGGCGGGGAAGGGCCGTGGGGAAGGGCCCTCAAAGCAGCCAAAGGGAGTGCGTGGGCACGGACCCGCCCCGGCCGCGCTGCGTGGGGGACTGGGTGAGGCCGTTCCCTCGCACACCCACACTGAACCCCCATCCCAAAATACCCACACACGCACAACCGCTCCTCCTCCCCCGGTACGAACGCCTCCACGCCTGCTGTCTAGCCACTACACTTCTATGTACCATCTTTGCAACCCCTGCAGTACCAGCGCCACGGTGCCAACAACCCCGCGGCCCAAGCCAACGCCGGCGCAGTGGGCGGCAGCGCCGAATACATGAGCTACGGTGGTGGCGGCGGCGGCAGAGGTGGTGGAGGAGGAGGCGGCGGTTACGGGGGCGGCGGAGGAGATCGTTACGGGGGCCGTTACGGGGGCGGCGGCGGCGGCGGCAGGGGCGGCGGCAGGGGCCGCGGCTTCGCAGGCCGCGGCGGGCGAGGCGGAGGTGGAGGCGAGGGTTACGGCGGAGGAGCGTACGGCGGAGGAGGGGGGTACGGAGGGCGGCGGGATGGCGGCGGCGGGGGGAGAGGCAGGGGCGGGGGCGGGGCGCCGGACCGCCAGGGGGGCCGGCCGTACCAGGCCCAGCCCCAGCCCGGGGCCCCGCCTCAGGCCCCCGCCCAGGCGGCCTACTACTACGGCCAGGCGCCGCCCTCGAGCTACTACCAGCAGTACCAGCAGCAGCACGGCGGCAGGCGGTGAGCCGTGCGGTTTGTTTGAGCGGTGCGAGGAGCGGTGAGGCGGGATGCGGCAGCCCTTGGAGATCTGCGGGTTTCGGCCGGTTGGTGGAGTGGCTGGTGGTGCTGTTGTAGACCGTAGTAGTGGAGTGCGGGCAGGCGCAAGGGAAGGACGCTCAGGCGGGTTGTGTGAAGGGTTGCTGCGTGGGACACAAACACACTGCACATACGGTACGCAACTCAGCTGTTGATTTGGGCTGGCGCGCCGGGCGGCGCCGGGTGGCGCCGTGGCTGGCCTTGGGCAGCCCGCCGCCTCTGGGTGCAGCAGGCGGGGGCTGGGGTTGTCAACACCAGCCCAGCAGGGGGACAGGCGGTGGTGCTCTCCCTCTCAGGGTCCGCAGCAAACAATAGGACGGGAGTCATCATCTCCCACTTTCACCCGTGTCGCGCGCTTAGCTCGTCTGAACGCGGTTCGAAGTTACACACGGGCGGCAAGCTGTGGGACGGCGGCGGCACTGTCATTCAGTCACTCAGCGTGCCCACCATCACCACCAACGGCGGAGCTTTCTCGGGTCCGCAAGCAATCGCAGCTCGTCGTCTGTAGACTAACATTTGTGCGTTGTAACACGTGCATGGCCTGGTGCATTCCTGAGTCCAGAGGAACGCAGCGTGACGGCCCTGTGTTAGAGAGCACAAGGCGCGAGCTGTGTGCCGTGTGCCGGCGGCGGGTGCGGCGTGCGTGGAGCGGGTCATAGCTGCACGGCTGCAGGGGCAAGAGGACCTGCACTGCCGTCCACCACCAACTCATTTGCACAATCATGCACGACCGAAGAAATTTATCATCCCATTCCCCTTCTTCACCCACACAAACCGACCTGCCGCCTACCCCCGCCCTCGGCCGCGGCCCCGCCCCGACGCACCGCGCGCGCCACCCCTGCCGCCGCCCCTGGCGCCGCCATTCCGGCCCCCTTGCCGCGCCCCCTGAGCCGCACCCGCCCGCTCCGCCGCCCGCTCCACCGGCCCCGGCGGCGGCGGCGGCGGCAGCGGCCCCAGCAGGCGGCCCCCCGGCCCCAGCAGAACATCCGGCCGGCCGCCCACACACAGCCGCACCGTCAGCAGCAGCCCCCGCGGCGGGCCTCGCCCCGCCGCCGCCGCCACCGCGCTGCCGCCGCGGCCCCTGCCACTGCCGCCCCCGCCGCTGCCGACACTGCTGCTGCCGCCGTACTCCGCCTCCCCCTCCTCCTCCTCGCCATCCTCCGTCCCTTCCTCAACCCCCTCCTCCTCCGCCTCCCCCTCCGCCCCCAGGTCAAAGGTGGCCCAGGACGGAAACACGGCCAGGTCGGTCCCGGCCGCCGGCACCACACCCGCTACAGCCCCTGCTACAGCCCCTCCTTTCACTCCTGCTACAGCCCCTGCTCCCGCTCCGCCTCCTGCTACAGCTGCTGCAGCCCCTCCTCCTCCGCGCGCCAGCCAGCCCCGCGCCATGACCACCGCCGCCGCCGCCGCAGCCAGGTCGTCGCGCCCGGGCGCCGCCAGCTCCGCCGCGCCGGCCGCCAGCACCGCCGCGCCCAGCGCCTCCGCCAGCGCCGCGCCGGCTAGACCCCGCCCCCGGCGCACCAGCAGCCGCTGCAGCGGCGGCGGCGGCGGCGGCGCCGGCTCTTGCGGTGCTGGTGCAGGGGCTGCGGACGGTGGTGGTGGCGGCAGCGGCACGCGGTGCGCGTAGATGCGCCAGACCGCCCCGCCGCCACTGCCCGCGCCCTCGCCACTGCCCGGTTGCTGTAGCTGCTGCGGCTGCGGGCGCAGGTAGGGCTGCTTGGGCAGCAGCACCTGCAGCGCGATGTCGGAGGCCGCCCACACCGCCTCCGCCACCGCCTCTGCCTCTGCCTCCTGCGCCGACATGCCCTGCTGCGGCCGCGGCGGCTGCGGCTGCGGCTTCGCCTGCCTGCCGTGCCGCTGCTGCTGCTGCTGCTGCTGCTGCTGCTGCTGCGATGCAACCGGTGGCGGGCCCCGCCCCTGTTGCTCCGCCTCCTCCGCCTCCTCCGCCGCCTCCGCCGCCTCCGCCGCCTCCGCCAACCCGCTGCCTCCTCCTCCTCCTCTTGCCGCCGCCGCCTGCTGCTGCTGCCGCTGCTGCTGCAGCCGGCCCTGCTGCAGCTTGTGCCGGGCGGTGGCGGCGGCCTTGATGGCGAAGGCCAGGTGGGGGCGGGCGGGCGCCTCGGCCAGCACCACCTCGTGGCGGGTCAGGGCCTGGGGGGGGGAGGTGAGGAAAATTTGGGTTTGGTGCGGGCGCCCCGCGCCCTCGGCCCCGACCTCACGAGTACTGCATTGCCGCTAGTCCCTTGCCTAGTTATTTTGTTGAACCTCATACCCATTCCCCATCCGGCCATTCCTCGTCCCCATCCACACCATGCGCCGCCAAAACGCACCTTCCGCAGTACGCTCGCCATGGCCGCCACGGTGCCCGCCTCTGGATCCAGACGCAGCCGGTAGTCGTACCGCTGACGTGGCGGCAGCGGCAGCGGCAGTAGCAGGGGGGCAGGCGGTGGTGGCGCCGGCGGCTCCGGTGGCGCGGCAGCGTCTGCGTCGGCGCTGGGTGGAGACGGCGGCCGTGCGCGCCTGGCCGACGGCACCGCTGACGTGGCGGCGCCTGCGACCTCAGCAGCAGTAGCAGCAGTAGCAGCAGTAGCAGCAGTAGCAGCAGTAGCAGCAGTAGCAGCAGTAGCAGCAGTAGCAGCAGTAGCAGCAGTAGCAGTTTCCGTGGCGGCGCCTGCGGCAGCGGCGGGCGCGGCTGCGGGGCCGGCCGCAGGCGGGCTGGCGGCGGGGGGGGCCGCCGGCAGCGGCGCCGGCGGCGCCGACAGGTGGCGGCGGCGGTGGAGCAGGTACGGGACCCGCTGCCGCTACTGCCGCAGGCGCTGATGCTGCAGGCGCTGCTGGTGCTGCTTGTGCAGGTACAGGTGCTGGTGTTGGTTCTGCTGCTGCCACCGTCGTCAAGGCGGTGGGCACCACCAGGAACCGGTACTGAGGCACCCCCGCCCCTGCCCCTGCCCCTGCCAGCCCCTCCAGAGCAGCCTGGTCCTTGCCCTTCCCCTCCGCCTCCGCCTCCACCTCCACCTCGCGGAAGTCATGCAGGAACCGGCTGCCCCGCTGCCCGCCCGCCACCGCCGCCCCCGCGCCGCCGCCGCTGCTGCTGCTACTGCTGCTACTGCCGCCTGCCCCCTCTCCACCCACCCCTGCACCCGCCTCCGCCGCCTTCTGGCCGCTCCCGGCGCCCCCCGCCGCCTTGCCCTTCCCCTTCCCCTTCCCCTCCCCGCTGCTGCTGCTGCTGCTGCTGCTGCTGCTGCCCACGCCCGTGCCCCTCAGCGGCTCCTCCGACACCCAGCGCCGCCCCTGCGCCACCTCTAGCGCGGGGTGCAGCCCCCGCGCCGCCACCGCCGCCGCCGCCGCCGCCGCGTCGCCCTCCACACCGTCCATGATGTCGCGCATGGCGGCGAGCGGGTCGATCAGCCACGTGGCCTTGCCGATGGCCCGGTTCCTGGATTCTGGATCCCGCACGATCGCGTCGCTGGCTGTAGCGCCGCGCGTGCGGATCGCCTCCGCCATGGCCTCGCGGATGAGGCGCTGCAGCCGCGAGCCGCCGGGTGTGGCGGCGCCGCCGGCTGTGCCGCGGCGACCGGCGTTGGGGTTGGTGCTGGTGTTGGTGCTGGTGCGGTTGCTGCCACCATCGCCGGCAGGGCCGCGAGGACCGGCGGAGCTGCGGGCGCCGCCAGCGGCTGCGCCCGACCCCCGGCCGGCACCACCATCACCGCCACCACCACTAGCGCCGCCACTGCCGCTGCTGCCGCCGGCTGCGGTGGCGCTGCTCCTGCTACTGCCACTGGGCGACCTGTCAGTGCCGCTGCCCGGAGCCCGGCCCGCCGCGCTTCCGCTACTGCCGCTACTGCCGTCACCGCCGCCGCCGCGCCCTGGGTCCCGGCCAGCCGCTGCCCCCGCGGCCTGCCGCCGGCCCCGGCGGAGCCCCGCCGCCGCCACGGGACCTGCTACTGCTGCTACTGCTGCCGCTACTGCCGAGATCATTGCTGTCGCCTGCTGGACGCGGCGTCGCGGCAGTGGCCAATGGCGACGACGTCAAGCCTCGGCTGTGCAGCTCCCACCCACCCCGTTGCGCAAAGTGCGGCCGCAGGTGCCGCTGCTGCGTCTGCCGCAGTAGCCGCGGGCATGCGCTCTCGCCAGTCCCACGAGGCATGAAGCTAGGCGCGGGGACCGCCATGGAAGGAGGAGGCGCAGCCGGGGAAAACGCGGCTGCTGTGGCGCGTGGTGCCCTGCCGCCGCGAGCGTGCATTGAACCCCGCCGGCTGCTGCTGCGCGCGGGGGACCTGGTGCTGGCCGCGAGCCAGGTTTCGCCGTTTACAAGCATGCTGTCATTATCTATGCACCGTCAGCAGGCGATGCGCTGCGACTGTCGGCGAATGCGCAGGAATCGCCCAACGCAGCCATTCTATCTTTGCAGATGATACATTGTAGGGCAATTTTGATGCATTGATGGGATGTTCACGCTCGAATAAACTATGAGGATTTGGGACGGCTGGAGGTGAAGCAAGTTTGCGACTTGCCTGGGTGCGCAGACGGGCTTCTAGGCATGTCAGTTTTGTTATCAGTAGGCTCAAAACATGTATCAATTTCTTCCATGGAGGTGCAAGGGCTTCTTGAACAAGATGACGGTCTGGTTCTAGTTCTGGAACTTTGGCTGTCGGCGAGCCTCTAGACGGCACGGCGCGCTTAGGCCGTGTTTCTATCTTTGCCATGTATCATGATAGCTGCCCGGCTGGGGAAGAAACAGTCGGCCGGTCAAACGTCGCCGACCCTCCGCACTTGGAAACTCCTAGAATCGCAGGGCCTGCGCTCTTTAGGGCATTGCACAAATTATGTATGTAGATTGGAGACATTGGGTCGAGGCACGGTGCCTTGCCCAGGCACACCGGGCACGGCGGCGCCTGGCTTTTGGGCAGCTGCACGCTGGGTGACCAATCTGGCATCGGCGCGCAGAAAGCGGCTTTGTCGCCACGATTCACATTGCTGTGTACACTCTCACACGACGACCCATATCGATCATCGAACCTTGACAATACCCTCCTGACCCTGACCCAATAACATCTCCGTCGCGCGCGGCGCGCGGCATGACCACCGCGCGAAACCGATGGAGCAGCACAGCGCAGCCGAATGGCCGCCTTAGCTTCATGCACACGTTAATCGAGCATTCTGGCCTGCCTAGGGCCGGCCGCGCGCGAGCGTTGCGCCAGCGGGCCAACGTGATGTTGGCTCCCGTAGTGCTGATTCTGCTGATGCTCGCTGGCGCGGCGCTGCCGAGCGCTGGCGCGGCGCCGGACCACTACTATATGGTATTTCGCGATGACAAGGTGCGTCGCTGCGGGCGCGCTCCTGCGGTGAAGGTCTGGGAGATGTTGCTGGTTTCCATCATCACCGCTGCACGAGTCGAAGCGCAACTTGAAGCTCGCGGCCCGATGGACGGCGCTGCGCAAGCGCACATCTGAGGTCCTGATGTATTGAAGGCGGGTCAAGGGTTCACCGTGTTCACACCACGAGGCCCTTTGCAATCTTACTAACCCACCGCCGCGGTGTGTGTTTTTGCTGTGCTGCGACTGCCGGGCCCTGCCGCGTACCGCGCAGGACTACGACGCCGCCGCGGCCACCTGCGCGGAGCTGGGCGGGCGGCTGGCGGGCCCCGCCTCCGAGTCCGACCCCTGGGAGCTCGCCGCGCTGCAGGCCCTGTGCGGTGAGCTGTGAGCGAGCGGGGCTGTCATGCACGCAGTCCATTACCGATGCGGCGGAAGGGTTTGCACGTGAATGCGGATGCCAGAATTCATTACCTGCATGGGAGGCACAGGGTGTGAGGGGCGAGGTCGTGCGCTCCTCACCCACCACTCCCACCCACCACTCCAATTCCACCAGCCTCCCCATGATTTCCCTGATTTCTGGGGCAGCAAAGCACTGCTTGTGGCACCTCTTCCCTACCTGGAGTGGACTCGCCCCAACCCCATTTGGCAAGTCCGCCTGCACCAAAACACTGGAAACCTCTGCGTCTACCGGCGTCCCGTTTTCGGCGTTTTGGTGCAGGTGCACTCGACCAAAGGGGTTGGGGCGAGTCCACGCTGGGTAGAGAAAGAGGTAGCAAGAGGCACAGATACAGGATGCCGTGGGTGCGTGGGCGTGGCCGTGGCCCAGTCAAGGCCAGCGTCACAGGGGGGAAGCGCGAGCAACGGCGCGGCCGCGTGTGCTGTACAGCCTGGACAGGGCGACAACGCGACAAAACTTATAAAGTTACATGGCAACACAGTAACATCCCTTGTGCTCTCTAACACATGCATCGTCCCGGGCTCCCGGCCCTCTGCCACAGGCGACCGCCACGACGGCTGCTGGCTGGCCAACACCACCGCCACCACCGCCGCCACCGACAGCGCCACCGACGGCGCCAGCGCCACCGACGGCGCCAGCGCCAGCGCCGTGCCGCAGCCGCTGCACTCCGCCGACGGCGGGACCTGGGCCTGGTGCCCCTACGTCACCGTGTGCGGCGGCGGCGGCGGCGGCGGCGGCGGCGGCAAACACGGCGGCTACCACGATGATGACGATGGCGACGACGAGAATGAGAACGAGGGCTGCAGCGGCCCGCTGGAGGCCGGGCCTGCCGCGGTGACGACCATCATCGCAGCCCCCGGCGGCAGTAGTAGCAGCGGCGGCAGCAGCAGCGGCAGTCGCAGTAGCGGCGGCAGTAGCAGCGGCGCCCGGCTGCTGGTCCGCTACACCCTGTGTGTGGAGTGCCGCGCCTTCGTCTGCCGCGCCCCACCCGGCGGCGGGCCCCTGCCCTGCGGCCCCACCAACCACTGCCACACCACCTCGCGCCGCCGCCGCCCGCCCCGCCGTCGCCCGCACCCCCGCCCAGCTACCCGCTGCTTCCCACGGCCCCGCCGCCGAGCGCCTACCCCACCATCCCGAACGCACCCGCGCCGCCGGCCCCCGCGCCAGCGTATCCGCCCTCGCCGGCGCCGCCAAGCCCCGCGCCGCCGTCGCCTGCGCCACCTTCACCCTACCCTCCGTCCCCTGCGCCGCCGTCGCCTGCGCCTCCGTCACCGGACCCACCCAGCCCCGCGCCGCCGTCACCCTCTCCACCATCACCTGCGCCTCCGTCGCCTGCGCCGCCCTCACCCTACCCTCCGTCGCCTGTGCCGCCATCGCCTGCGCCGCCGTCGCCGGATCCACCCAGCCCCGCGCCGCCGTCACCCTCACCACCATCCCCTGCGCCGCCGTCGCCTGCGCCGCCCTCACCCTACCCTCCGTCGCCTGTGCCGCCATCGCCTGCGCCGCCGTCGCCGGACCCACCCAGCCCCGCGCCGCCGTCACCCTCACCACCATCCCCTGCGCCGCCGTCGCCTGTGCCACCCTCACCCTACCCTCCGTCGCCTGCGCCACCCAGCCCTGCGCCGCCGTCTCCGGCACCGCCGTCGCCTGCGCCGCCTCACCCTACCCTCCGTCGCCTGTGCCGCCATCGCCTGCGCCGCCGTCGCCGGATCCACCCAGCCCCGCGCCGCCGTCACCCTCACCACCATCCCCTGCGCCGCCGTCGCCTGCGCCACCTTCACCCTACCCTCCGTCCCCTGCGCCGCCGTCGCCTGCGCCTCCGTCACCGGACCCACCCAGCCCCGCGCCGCCGTCACCCTCTCCACCATCCCCTGCGCCTCCGTCGCCTGCGCCGCCCTCACCCTACCCTCCGTCGCCTGTGCCGCCATCGCCTGCGCCGCCGTCGCCGGATCCACCCAGCCCCGCGCCGCCGTCACCCTCACCACCATCCCCTGCGCCGCCGTCGCCTGCGCCGCCCTCACCCTACCCTCCTTCGCCTGTGCCGCCATCGCCTGCGCCGCCGTCGCCGGACCCACCCAGCCCCGCGCCGCCGTCACCCTCACCACCATCCCCTGCGCCGCCGTCGCCTGCGCCGCCCTCACCCTACCCTCCGTCGCCTGTGCCGCCATCGCCTGCGCCGCCGTCGCCGGACCCACCCAGCCCCGCGCCGCCGTCACCCTCACCACCATCCCCTGCGCCGCCGTCGCCTGCGCCGCCCTCACCCTACCCTCCGTCGCCTGTGCCGCCATCGCCTGCGCCGCCGTCGCCGGACCCACCCAGCCCCGCGCCGCCGTCACCCTCACCACCATCCCCTGCGCCGCCGTCGCCTGTGCCACCCTCACCCTACCCTCCGTCGCCTGCGCCACCCAGCCCTGCGCCGCCGTCTCCGGCACCGCCGTCGCCTGCGCCGCCCTCACCCTACCCTCCGTCGCCTGTGCCGCCATCGCCTGCGCCGCCGTCGCCGGATCCACCCAGCCCCGCGCCGCCGTCACCCTCACCACCATCCCCTGCGCCGCCGTCGCCTGCGCCGCCCTCACCCTACCCTCCGTCGCCTGTGCCGCCATCGCCTGCGCCGCCGTCTCCGGCACCGCCGTCGCCTGCGCCACCTTCACCCTACCCTCCGTCGCCAGTGCCGCCATCGCCTGCGCCGCCGTCGCCGGATCCACCCAGCCCCGCGCCGCCGTCA
Source organism: Chlamydomonas incerta (assembly GCA_016834605.1). Lineage (NCBI taxonomy): Eukaryota > Viridiplantae > Chlorophyta > Chlorophyceae > Chlamydomonadales > Chlamydomonadaceae > Chlamydomonas > Chlamydomonas incerta. Next base: position 182,209 of record JAEHOC010000101.1, read on the forward strand.
CCCTCACCACCATCCCCTGCGCCGCCGTCGCCTGCGCCACCCTCACCCTACCCTCCGTCGCCTGCGCCACCCAGCCCTGCGCCGCCGTCTCCGGCACCGCCGTCGCCTGCGCCACCTTCACCCTATCCTCCGTCGCCAGCGCTGCCGTCGCCTGCGCCACCCAGCCCCGCGCCGCCGTCGCCCGCACCGCCCTACCCACCCTCCATTCCGCCTCCGTCGCCTGAACCCCCATCGCCCGCACCACCGTACCCCACCCCACCGCCCTACCCCCTCCTTCCGCCGCCTTCGGGTCCGACGTACCCCCCTGGGCACACGGCCGCACCGCCACCGACTCCTGGCACGTACCCAGTGGTCCCCACGGCGCCGCCCCCCAGCACCTACCCGACCATTCCCAACTCACCCGCGCCACCAGCGCCGCTGGCCTACCCACCATCACCCTACCCGCCTTCACCTGCGCCTCCCAGCCCCGAGCCGCCATCGCCTGCCCCGCCCTCGCCCTACCCTCCGTCACCCGAGCCGCCGTCGCCAGAGCCACCCAGCCCTGCGCCTCCCAGCCCTGACCCGCCGTCGCCAGAACCGCCCAGCCCTGTGCCTCCTAGCCCTGAGCCGCCGTCGCCTGAGCCACCTAGGCCCGCGCCACCGTCACCCTACCCGCCGTCGCCTGCACCGCCCAGCCCTGAGCCGCCGTCGCCTGCGCCGCCCAGCCCCGCGCCACCGTCGCCCTACCCTCCCTCTCCGGCGCCAACCAGCCCGGAGCCACCGTCGCCTGCGCCGCCCTACCCTACCGCGCCTGCACCACCCAGCCCTGAGCCTCCGTCACCGCAGCCGCCCAGCCCCGCGCCACCGTCGCCCTACCCTCCCTCTCCGGCGCCGCCCAGCCCCGCGCCTCCATCTCCCTACCCGCCCTCGCCCTACCCGCCGTCACCGGCGCCACATGCGTATCCCGGGGTGCCGCAGCGGTCGCCACCGGAGACGCCCACGCCGCCGCCCACGTACCCAGCCGTACCGCTTCGGCCGCCTCCTTACGGGCCCCCTGTGTCCTACCAACATCCAGCCTACCCGCCGCCCTACCCGCCGCCCTATCCACCGCCACCCTACCCTCCATCGCCCGCGCCGCCTTCACCAGAGCCACCCAGCCCCGTCCCGCCCAGCCCGAAGCCGCCGTCCCCGGAGAGTCCCAGTCCCGCGCCGCCCAGCCCAGAGCCACCGTCCACGGCTCCCCCCTCACCGTACCCTCTGTCACCGGAGCCGCCATCGCCAGAGCCACCCAGCCCTGCAACACCCAGCCCCGCACCTGCATCACCGGACCCACCGAGCCCTGCTCCACCGTCGCCCTACCCTCCGTCCCCTGCGCCACCGTCGCCTGCACCTCCCTCGCCCTACCCTCCCTCTCCGGCGCCACCCAGCCCAGAGCCGCCGTCCCCTGCGCCGCCTTACCCGCCGTCCCCTGCGCCGCCCTACCCATCCTCCATTCCGCCGCCGTCACCTGAGCTGCCGTCGCCTGCTCCTCCCTCGCCCCACCCTCCCTCTCCGGCGCCGCCCAGCCCAGAGCCGCCGTCCCCTGCGCCGCCCTACCCGCCGTCCCCTGCGCCGCCCTACCCACCCTCCATTCCGCCGCCGTCGCCTGATCCGCCGTCGCCTGCTCCTCCCTCGCCCTACCCTCCCTCTCCGGCGCCGCCCAGCCCAGAGCCGCCGTCCCCTGCGCCGCCCTACCCACCCTCCATTCCGCCGCCGTCGCCTGAGCTGCCGTCGCCTGCTCCTCCCTCGCCCTACCCTCCCTCTCCGGCGCCGCCCAGCCCAGACCCGCCGTCCCCTGCGCCGCCCTACCCGCCCAGCCCTGCGCCGCCCTACCCACCCTCCATTCCGCCGCCGTCGCCTGAGCTTCCGTCGCGTGATCCTCCCTCGCCCTACCCTCCCTCTCCGGCGCCGCCCAGCCCAGAGCCGCCGTCCCCTGCGCCGCCTTACCCGCCGTCCCCTGCGCCGCCCTACCCACCCTCCATTCCGCCGCCGTCGCCTGAGCCGCCGTCGCCTGCTCCTCCCTCGCCCTACCCTACCTCTCCGGCGCCACCCAGCCCAGAGCCGCCGTCCCCTGCGCCGCCTTACCCGCCGTCCCCTGCGCCGCCCTACCCACCCTCCATTCCGCCGCCGTCACCTGAGCTGCCGTCGCCTGCCCCTCCCTCACCCTACCCTCCCTCTCCGGCGCCGCCCAGCCCAGAGCCGCCGTCCCCTGCGCCGCCCTACCCGCCGTCCCCTGCGCCGCCCTACCCACCCTCCATTACGCCGCCGTCGCCTGAGCCGCCGTCGCCTGCCCCTCCCTCGCCCTACCCTCCCTCTCCGGCGCCACCCAGCCCAGAGCCGCCGTCCCCTGCGCCGCCCTACCCACCCTCCATTCCGCCGCCGTCGCCTGAGCTGCCGTCGCCTGCTCCTCCCACGCCCCACCCTCCCTCTCCGGCGCCGCCCAGCCCAGAGCCGCCATCCCCTGCGCCGCCCTACCCGCCGTCCCCTGCGCCACCCTACCCACCCTCCATTCCGCCGCCGTCGCCTGAGCTGCCGTCGCCTGCTCCTCCCTCGCCGTACCCTCCCTCTCCGGCGCCACCCAGCCCAGAGCCGCCGTCCCCTGCGCCGCCCTACCCACCATCCATTCCGCCGCCGTCGGCTGAGCTGCCGTCGCCTGCTCCTCCCTCGCCCCACCCTCCCTCTCCGGCGCCGCCCAGCCCAGAGCCGCCGTCCGCTGCGCCGCCCTACCCGCCGTCCCCTGCGCCGCCCTACCCACCCTCCATTCCGCCGCCGTCGCCTGAGCCGCCGTCGCCTGCTCCTCCCTCGCCCCACCCTCCCTCTCCGGCGCCGCCCAGCCCAGAGCCGCCGTCCCCTGCGCCGCCCTACCCGCCGTCCCCTGCGCCGCCCTACCCACCCTCCATTCCGCCGCCGTCGCCTGATCCGCCGTCGCCTGCTCCTCCCTCGCCCTACCCCTCCCTCTCCGGCGCCGCCCAGCCCAGAGCCGCCGTCCCCTGCGCCGCCCTACCCACCCTCCATTCCGCCGCCGTCGCCTGAGCTGCCGTCGCCTGCTCCTCCCTCGCCCTACCCTCCCTCTCCGGCGCCGCCCAGCCCAGACCCGCCGTCCCCTGCGCCGCCCTACCCTCCCTCCATTCCGCCGCCGTCGCCTGAGCTGCCGTCGCCTGCTCCTCCTTCGCCCCACCCTCCCTCTCCGGCGCCGCCCAGCCCAGAGCCGCCGTCCCCTGCGCCGCCTTACCCGCCGTCCCCTGCGCCGCCCTACCCACCCTCCATTCCGCTGCCGTCGCCTGATCCGCCGTCGCCTGATCCTCCCTCGCCCTACCCTCCCTTTCCGGCGCCACCCAGCCCAGAGCCACCGTCCCCTGCGCCGCCCTACCCGCCGTCTTCTGCGCCGCCCTACCCACCCTCCATTCCGCCGCCGTCACCTGAGCTGCCGTCGCCTGCCCCTCCCTCACCCTACCCTCCCTCTCCGGCGCCGCCCAGCCCAGAGCCGCCGTCCCCTGCGCCGCCCTACCCGCCGTCCCCTGCGCCGCCCTACCCACCCTCCATTCCGCCGCCGTCGCCTGAGCTGCCGTCGCCTGCTCCTCCCTCGCCGTACCCTCCCTCTCCGGCGCCACCCAGCCCAGAGCCGCCGTCCCCTGCGCCGCCCTACCCACCCTCCATTCCGCCGCCGTCGCCTGAGCTGCCGTCGCCTGCTCCTCCCTCGCCGTACCCTCCCTCTCCGGCGCCGCCCAGCCCAGAGCCGCCATCCCCTGCGCCGCCCTACCCGCCGTCCCCTGCGCCACCCTACCCACCCTCCATTCCGCCGCCGTCGCCTGATCCGCCGTCGCCTGCCCCTCCCTCGCCCTACCCTCCCTCTCCGGCGCCACCCAGCCCGGAGCCGCCGTCCCCTGCGCCGCCCTACCCACCATCCATTCCGCCGCCGTCGCCTGAGCTGCCGTCGCCTGCTCCTCCCTCGCCCCACCCTCCCTCTCCGGCGCCGCCCAGCCCAGAGCCGCCGTCCGCTGCGCCGCCCTACCCGCCGTCCCCTGCGCCGCCCTACCCACCCTCCATTCCGCCGCCGTCGCCTGAGCCGCCGTCGCCTGCTCCTCCCTCGCCCTACCCTCCCTCTCCGGCGCCACCCAGCCCAGAGCCGCCGTCCCCTGCGCCGCCTTACCCGCCGTCCCCTGCGCCGCCCTACCCACCCTCCATTCCGCCGCCGTCGCCTGAGCTGCCGTGTTCTGCTCCTCCCTCGCCCTACCCTCCCTCTCCGGCGCCGCCCAGCCCAGAGCCCCCGTCCCCTGCGCCGCCCTACTTACCCTCCATTCCGCCGCCGTCGCCTGAGCTGCCGTCGCCTGCTCCTCCTTCGCCCCACCCTCCCTCTCCGGCGCCGCCCAGCCCAGAGCCGCCGTCCCCTGCGCCGCCTTACCCGCCGTCCCCTGCGCCGCCCTACCCACCATCCATTCCGCCGCCGTCGCCTGATCCGCCGTCGCCTGATCCTCCCTCGCCCTACCCTCCCTTTCCGGCGCCGCCCAGCCCAGAGCCACCGTCCCCTGCGCCGCCCTACCCGCCGTCTTCTGCGCCGCCCTACCCACCCTCCATTCCGCCGCCGTCACCTGAGCTGCCGTCGCCTGCCCCTCCCTCACCCTACCCTCCCTCTCCGGCGCCGCCCAGCCCAGAGCCGCCGTCCCCTGCGCCGCCCTACCCGCCGTCCCCTGCGCCGCCCTACCCACCCTCCATTCCGCCGCCGTCGGCTGAGCTGCCGTCGCCTGCTCCTCCCTCGCCCCACCCTCCCTCTCCGGCGCCGCCCAGCCCAGAGCCGCCGTCCCCTGCGCCGCCTTACCCGCCGTCCCCTGCGCCGCCCTACCCACCCTCCATTCCGCCGCCGTCGCCTGATCCGCCGTCGCCTGATCCTCCCTCGCCCTACCCTCTCTTTCCGGCGCCGCCCAGCCCAGAGCCACCGTCCCCTGCGCCGCCCTACCCGCCGTCTTCTGCGCCGCCCTACCCACCCTCCATTCCGCCGCCGTCGCCTGAGCCGCCGTCGCCTGCCCCTCCCTCGCCGTACCCTCCCTTTCCGGCGCCGCCCACACCGGAGCCGCCCAGCCTGCCACCAGTGTTAGCCTACCCTCCTCCCGTCTACCCGCCCAGCCCTGAGCCGCCCAGCCCTGAGCCGCCCAGCCTGCCACCAGTGCCAGCCTACCCTCCTCCCGTCTACCCGCCCAGTCCTGCGCCGCCCAGCCCTGAGCCACCCAGCCTGCCACCAGTGCCAGCCTACCCTCCTCCCGTCTACCCGCCCAGTCCTGCGCCGCCCAGCCCTGAGCCACCCAGCCTGCCATCAGTGCCAGCCTACCCTCCTCCCGTCTACCCGCCCAGCCCTGCGCCGCCCAGCCCGGAGCCACCCAGCCTGCCGCCAGTGCCGGCGTACCCTCCTCCCGTGTACCCGCCTACCCCTGGGCCGCCCAGCCCTGAGCCGCCCAGCCCTGAGCCGCCCAGCCCGGAGCCGCCCAGCCCAAGCCCCCTACCTCCCCCATACCCGCCCAGCCCGAGCCCTCCTTTGCCCACGTACCTGGACGGAGGAGGAAACGGGGGCCCTGGATACGAGGGTGGCGAGCTCCCTTCCCTGCCGCCCCTGCCGCTCCTGCCGCCCCAGCCGCCGCAGTCACCCCTGCCACCTGCTCCATATGGCGATGCCGGCGGCGGCTCGCCTGGCGGCGGTGGCGGCGTGTACGGCTCCGGTGGCTACGGCGGTCCGTACGGTGGCCCCTACGGCGGCGGCTATGGCGGCTACGGTGGCGGCTATGGCCCGGGCGCTGGAGGCGTGAGCCCTGGTGGTGGCGGCGACAACGTCTGGAACGGCGGTGGCGGCGGCGGCGGCCGTGACCCATCGCAGCCGCCACCTGCGCCGCCGGCTCCGGCTCCAGCTCCGGGCCTTGGCTTCCGAGACGGTGACCAGGTCGCAATGCCCCCGCCTGCTGCTGATGCTGCGAGTGACGGTGGAGATGATGGTGGCGACGGTGGGGAAGTATCGGTGGGCGCGGCGCCGCCGCCATCTCGCCTCAGCTCGGCGGAGCCCCCCGGCCCCTCCCGTGCAGTCTTCGTGTCATCGCTTGCGCCTCCCGCACCTCCTCCCGCACCTCCTCCCGCACCCCCTCCCACGCCGCCCTCGCCCACCACCACCACTTCTGCTGGCGGCGGCGGTAGCGGCGGCGGTAGCGGCGGCGCTGTGAACGGCACCGTTGGAGGCGGTGGCGGCGGCACCGCACCGCCGCCTGAGACCCTGTTTGGCAGCAGCAACGGTGAGGGCGAAGGCGAGGGGCTTGGTTTCAACAGCGGCGGCGGCACCAACGTCACCGGCCAAGCCGTGACCGAGCTCCCTCGCGGCGCCGGACCCACCGACGGCGCCACCAGCACCAGCAGTAGCAGCAGTAGTGGCAGTAGCAGTGGCGGTGGAGGCGGCGTGTTGCCGACGGACAACGTCGTGACGGCGGCGGCGCCCCCCGCCGCCGTCAGCCGCCGGCGGCGAGGGCGGCGGCGGCGGCATGAGCGCGGCAGGCGTGGGCGTCCTGGCGGGGGTGGTGGGCGCCGTGGGCCTGGCGGCGCTGGCGGGCGGCGTGGTTGCCGCCGGCGTGGCGGCCAAGCGCCGGGTGAGTTGGATGCGCGATCGAGGGGCGACTGCCAACTAACTGCTGCCGACTGCTTGCTTGCATGCGTGCCACTCACGTGTCACCGCGCGTAAGAAGCAGTAGCTGAACGCACGCATGTGCCACTGCTTATGGTGGCTGCGGCTACTTCTGATGAGTACCGGCACTGCTGTTACTGCGACCCACACACTGGTCCCGCCGCCATCCATCCGCTGAACACGCGCCAACGTGACCACGCCCCTAACCCGCCCACCCGCCCACCCGCCCGCAGCGCTTCGTGCCCGCCCCCGACGTGATGGCCCAGCTCATGAGCACCGGCCCCGCCGCCAGCAGCGTCGCTGGCGGCGGCGGCGGCGGCGGCGGCGGCGGCGGCGGCGGCGGCAGCGGCTTTGTCAGCGGCCGCCCCAGCGGCGGCGCCAGTCTAGGCGGCGTCCTGGATCCGGCGGCGCAGGGAGCCCATCCCTGGCCGGCAGCGCTGCCGCCGCCGCCGCCTGCTGCGGCGGCAGCCGCCGCGGGCGTCTTCACGGGCGGCGGCGGCGGCGCCGCCGCCGACGCGCCGCGGGCTGCACTCGCGGGCGCCGCCGCGTACCCCTTCTTCAACGGCACGCACGACGTGGGAGCCGCCAGCGATGACGAGGACGATGACTACGCCGCCTACACCAGCGCCCGCGACGCCTTCTCCACGCCCGCCGGCAGCAGCTCCGGCGGCTCCGCCACCTTCGCGGCGCCGCCGCTGCAAGCGGTGGCGTCGGCACGGGGCGGGGCGGCGCCTGTGGCGGAGGCCGTAGATGCCGCCCGCGCGGCGAGCGCCACCGCCGCTGGCGTTGCTGCCGCCGTCAGCGGCCGGCGCTAGCACTGTCCCAGGTGGCGGTGGCGGCGGCGGCGGGCGGCCGGCTGGACCCCGCCGCACTGTCGTACATCCTCCAGCACGGCTCCGCCACCGCAGTCGCCGCCGCCGCCGGTGCCGCCGCTGCCACGGCTGCTACAGCTGAAACTCCCGGCGGGGGCGCTGCCAACGCTTTCGGAGCGACGGCGCCTCCGCCTCCGCCCCCTCCTCCTCCCGCTGCTACTGCGGCTGCTGCGGCGGCGGCTGCACCGGCGCCGCTGTCGCTGGCCGGCCTGTGGACCGCCCGCCGCCACCACCGCCGCCAGGCCTTCACCTTCAGCACACCCGCCGCCGGCGCCGCCGCCACCGCCGCCGCCGCCGGCGCCGCCGCCAGCATCGGCAGCAGCAACGGCGCTGCCTGGGACCCGCCCCCCTCGCCGGCACCGTCATCGGCAGCAGCGTCCGCACAACCGCCACTGCCGGGCGCTGCTACTGCTACTGCCGCCGGGGGCGCCTCTCTGCTCCACCACTGGCGCTACAGCCTGACCGCGAGCCTGCGCACCAGCATCAGCAACAGCATCCGCACCAGCGCCGAGTCGTCTTTCGGCAGCATGCTACTGCCGCCGCCGCCCGCCAACGCTGCTGCCGCTGCTGCTGCTACTGCCGCCAGCTCCGCGCGATCCAACCCGCTGCTACTGCTGGATCCGATCCCGGAGCCAGGCCACCCCGACCCCGCGGGACTGCTGCTGCTCGAGGAGGAGGAATTCGAGGCTGTTGTGCCGGCCCTTCCTGGCAGCGGCGACTGTGATGCTGGTGGTGACGAGGACGAGGATGAGGATGAGGACGCCGCGGCGGCGCTCTCGGTGGCGGAGGCGGAGGCCGACGCCGCGTCCGAGCCGCCCAGTGAGGTGGAGGAGGAGCAGGCGGTCGCGGGTGGGGACGGCGAAGACGAGGCCACGGATGCGGAATCCACGGCTGCTGCCAGCGGCGGGCAGAGCTCGGCGGCAGAGCAGGCGGCGGCGGCGGCCCTGCGCCGTGACCTGCTGGCCGCGGCGGCGGCGGCCGCCGCCGCTGATGCGGCACAGGCGGCGGCGCCGCCGCTGCTGCCCGCGCCGCCCCTGCCCAGTGCCGCCGCCGCCGCCGCCGCCGAGCTGGCCTTCGGCTGGCGGCGCACTTGGAGCAGCCCTCCCCCCGCCTCTGACACCGTGTGTGCTGCTATTGCTACTGCTGCTGCTGCTGCTGCTGGCGCAACGGCTGGCGGCGCCCCCGCTGCCCCTGTGCCTTGGCCCTGCCCGCCGGCGCTGTCGTGGCGGGAGGTGCTGATGAGGCGCGAGGCAGTAGCCGGCAGCAGCGGCAGTAGCGGCGGCGGCGGCGCGGCCCGCCGCCAGCAGCAGCCGGCGGCGGTGGTGGTTGCGGAGGCGGTGGCGGACGTGGAGGAGTAGGTGGCCGCAGTACGTACGTATGTGTGTATGTGGCGACCTGCTGCATGTATGTGGCTGCGCGCCGATGCCGGCTGCGGCAGCTCCGTCCCACCTGTGCGTGGCGGTGGATTGTAGCTTGACTGGTTGTGGGAAATGCGTGAGGGTTCTTTACCTGCCTTGCACCCTTACTTGCCGCGGCGGTGCGGCTGCTGGTGCGGCGGCCGATAGCCACGTTCGCGTGTCTTTATGTTTACGGTGTCCTGGGGGAGGAGGAGGTGGGGTCCTGGGTCCTATGCACTATCCTGGGAGGGGGGGGGGAGGGGACACGAGGTCGACGTGTGAGTCATTCACGTACAGCCGTTGAACAGTTGTACCGGTAAATCAGCCGGCTGCTGCTGGAACTTTGCTTGGACAGTCAGATGGCCCCGCCGCCTGTTGGACGCGTGTGTCCCAGGCGCTCGCTCGCCCACGCCCAATTGGGCCCGCGCCCAACGGGCCCTGCAGTGCCCGCGCGTGTCCTAACTTATTCGCTATTATACCTTACCTGAACTTGAACATACCTCAGTAGTCTCACACCCGCCACCGAACCGCGACGGGGGTATGGCGCTTTATGTACCCGCGGTGAAGCGAGTGCGTGTGCGGCATGCGAAGTGGGTGCGCGTCCGTATGCGACTTGGCGTGATGATGCACGGCGCGGTCTTCCCCAATTTGGGGGAGATGGAGGAGGAGGAGGAGGATGCCCGAGCTGCGTCAGCCGCCTACAGTGTGTGTTGGGGAAAACGGAAAAGCCCGCCGGGCAATGCGTGTGTGTATGTTTGGTGTGTGAGGCGGTGGTGATAAAAAATCAGCTTGTGTGTGCTGTCGTGTAATAAAGTAAAGCGATCGTTGAACACGCACGGCGTTTCTCGTGTGTGGAGTTTTGCCCACGCACAGTCATCAGACACGCATCCAGCCTTGTCCTGGCCCCGCACATACCGGTACTCGACGCATGGATTTCAGCAATTCTTACACACACGCGAGCAAAGAAACACGTAGTCTCCGATAGCCCCACACGCACACGCGCCTTCATCCATCCCAGCCATCAGCAGCACTGCGCTCCACCCGCCCCCAGCCGGGCACGATGCACTTTACACGATTGTCGAACGATCACACACACACACACACACAGACGCACACACAGACCGTACTCCCTCATTTCTATCCCGGCAGCCGCACCGCTGCAACCGCACACAGACACTCAAACCCCACTTAACGCCCGCACATTTCCCAGCCATGGCATGGAGGAGCACCGGTAAACCCCCAGCCCGTCCCGGGGAGACCAGGCCCGACCTGCGACAAGACATGACGCAGGTCGGTTCGGGTCTGGTCACGCGTACCTCACCATTGCACGTCGAACCCAAAGGTATTTCGTAGGTAGCCAGGCACCACTAGCAGCACGCACAGCACGCACAGCACGCAATGCAGTCCAGGCAGTCCAGGCGCCGGCCGCCGCGTGCCGCCGACACAGCGGCCACGCACAGTCTCAGGCCACAAGCAGGAGCAAACAGCAGTGATACGATGTCGCCAAGCAATGGATGCACAAGGCGGGCGGGTTGCTTGGCAGCCGGCCGGCCGGCCGGCCGCGCATCCCCACACCTGCCGCCCCTGCACCTGTTCCACCTCCACGCCTACCAGTGCCGCCCGCACAGCAGTCTCGCCCCCGCCTCCCGGCACCTGGCGCCCCCGCCTGCCTCCCAGCCGGCACCTCGCGGCCCCGCCGACCACGCACGCCGACCCAGTGCCAATGGCCGGCCGTGCGCAGCGGCGGAGCGCATCTCGCATACCACCTCGCATATTATTATTGCGACCCAGCTAGCCACACACGCACTGCTTTCGAAATAAAGCCTAACGCACAGTTCGCCACAGCCACGGCCGCTGCTGCTTAGCTACAGCCAGTATGCTACTGCACTCTAGCCAGCAAGCCAACACGCGCTCTGTGGAACGTCTCTCACACACAGTTCTGTTCACCCGCCACGCGACAAGCCTCCAAGAGCACGCAGCCAAGTCTCCAAGAGCACCGCAGTGCGCCCAGCAGCTGATCCCGCCGCGCGCCGCCCGCCGCCCGCGCCGCGCCTGTGTGCCTACACCCCCATTCAAGTGTTAGGTCCTATCGGATGCTTAGCTCCGGGGGGAGCGAAGCGACCACCGGGGCTGAGCAGGGTTTAGCATGGGGGCCGTAGAACGGCCGAAGCGGTTTAGGCTCGCTGCTCTCTCCTGTTCGGCATTCTGCCTCTCTGATAGAGCAGCTCACACCGCTTCTGAGCGGTCTTTCAGTCCAAGCCTTCCAAGACTCTACTCTAATCGAAGGAGCTTCTTCGTCGCGATGGTCAAGACCCGAGCAGGCAAGACAACCGCAGCGGAGGATGTAGGAGGACAGCAGCAGAAGAATGTCGCCAAGAAAACCGGGAAGCGGGGCGCGAAGTCGGGAGCGAAGGGCGCGAAGGGTGCGAAGATCGCGGGTGCCCAGCGCAAGCGCGCGGAGAAGCGGCCTCCCGCGAAGCAGCCTGCTGCAAAGGAACCCTCTAAGGCAGTCACGGTGCAGTCCAAGTCGGGCAAGCGCACCGGCGAGGGCGGGGAGTCGCGATCGCACTCGCGCCCGCGCACGTCCTTTGCGGGCTTCTCAGACTGGCAGCGCGGGGTGGGCCAGAAACATCGCAGACGCTCTTATTCCCGCGCTGAAGGAGGCGCTGGCCCCGGTCGTGCCGGCGACGGTCGCGCGTTGCCACGGCCGTGCCGGCCCGCGGCACCCCCTCCCGCCCCCGGCCCCCGCCCCCCCCGCCCCCGCAGACCGCCGCCGCGGCGGCCGCTCCGACGGCCGCCACCGCGGCCGCGGGCCCGGCGGCCGCCCCCGTGGTGGCCGCCCCCGCAGTGGCTGCGCCCGCGGCCGCGCCCGCGGCGGTCGGCGGCGAGGGCCACCGCCATCGAAGACAACAAGACGGTCGTGCTCGCCAACGTGTCGTTCGCAAAACCTACCAACCGGCTATGCCAACGTGCACAAGTTTCTACCACCGCCTCGCGCTGCTCGCTCTGGCCAAGACGGGCAGCAACGAGCAGAGCAAGCCGTTCATCCGCGCCATCGCGGCGCTGGCCATGAACGGCGAGAAGGTGTACAAGCTGCACGGCAACGAGCCCAACAACGGCGCTCGCCTGGACGGCTGCCTGGCGTACATCCACGAGACCATGGCGCGCGTGTGCGACGACGTCAACGCCGGCTACGATGCCGAGCTGGCGAAGTCCTGCCTGGCCGCCGCGGCCAAGAAGGGCAAACGGCGGCGGCGGCGGCGGCGGTGGCGGCGGCAACGGCGGAGGGGCGGGCGGCAAGAACAAGAAGACGGCGCAGCACGGCCAGCAGCAGCAGGGCCAGCAGCAGCAGGGGCCAGCAGGCGCAGGCGCAGGCGCAGCAACACCGCAACCGCGACCGCGAGCGCCCTTGAACACGAATGAGTATGGGGGCGTAGGGTCGGGCCCGGGCTTTCCTCCTTGCCCAGTGATCACCTCCCCCTCCCCGCACCGGGTGTAGCATAGGCACGAGTTGGCGGCGGGGCCGCGTGGTTGGGCCCAGGGAGAGGGGGAGCAAGGGCAGGAGCCGGGCAAGCGCGTAGGTTCCCTTGCGTGGTTGTCGGGCCTGAGCCAGCGGTGCCGCGTCATCGCTTGCTCTGTTGTGGCCTGTGCTGTTCGGGCCGCGCCCCGTCAGCAGGATGTCGCCCGCGTGCGACGGACTTTCCACCCGCGCGTGGACTAGCCAACCGCCCGCGGGCGGACGCGTGCAACTGTTGGGGGTCTGCCACTTTCCCTTCCCATCTCTCCACCTCCAGGCCGGCTAGTCACAGCCCCAGCTTCACCCCAACGCAGGATGGACTTCGTGAAGAAACTTTTCCGGCGTGACAGCAAGAAGAAGAGGGAAGCTCAGGAGGCGCTAGACGACGTTCACCGCGCGCTCAGAGCAGACAAGGCGCAGTTCGACACGCAGCGGGCAGCAGCGCCCGCTGCAGCCCCGCGGCCACCGGCAGCGGCGGCGCCAACTCCAGCCGCGCTTCCGGGGCAGCCAGCCGCGGACCGTGCCCGGCAGCTCCCCCAAACAGCGCGTGCACCAGAACAGGCGCCTCGTGTCCGCCACCGGAAGGAGGCCGCACCACAGCCCCTCTCAGCCGAAGGTACGATTAGGGATGAGGGGTTTGCGTTCGGAGCGGACAACCCGGGCGAGGTGGAGGGGCCCGGCCGCAGCCGCAGCGGGAGCAGCCGCAGCAGCCCAAGCCGCCACCCCCAGTAATGCGGGGCCGCCTCCGGGCCTGCTACAGTGAGTGGGAGCAATGGGTTGACAACCCGCTCGTGCTGAGCTGGGTGCGGGAGGGGTTCCCCCTTCCTGGGAGGGCGGCAGGGCGCCGCCCCGGCACCACGGCCGGAACCACGCCTCCGCACTTGAGCACGCCGACTTCGTCGACAAAGCAGTCGCCCGACCTGCTCACCGCTAACTCCATTGAGCCCGTGCCGCGAGACCCCCACATGGGTGTGCCCACGTTGCCCACTAGGCGTCGTACAAACGGGCGAGAAGTTTCCGCCTGATCTACGACGGCCCGCCCGCTAAACGACCACCTGCACGCGCCCCAAGTTCCGGTACGAAGACCTGAAGGCCGTCCCGGGCTGGCTGCTGCCGGACGACTGGGTCTTCACGCTGGACCTCAAGTCCGGCTATCACCACGTGGACATACGTCGCGACTTCTGGACGTACCTGGGCTTCGAGTGGCGCGGGCAAGTACAACGTCTTCACGCAGCTGCCTTTCGGCATCTCGTCCGCCTGCTGGGCTTTCACCAAGCTAATGCGGGCGGTGCTGCGCGGGTGGCGCCGCCGCGGCTGGCGCTGCGGCGGGCTGCTGGATGACCAGTTCCACGCGGACCAAGACAAAGACGGTCTGGTACGGAGGGCGAGCGGAAGTCGTGGCGCAGCTGGGGCGCCTGGGGTTCGTGGTGAACAGGGACAAGTCCATGCTGCAAGACGTGTCGCAGCGCGTCAAGTACCTGGGCATGATCCTAGACACCAGGGCCGGGGTGTTCGAGGTTCCGCCGGAGAAACGGGCTAAGGCCATGCAGGCCATCAACTCAGCCCTGTCCGCACACCGCCTGCCTGTGCGCACGATCGCCTGCATCAAGGGGCAACTGCTGGCCATGTCCTGGGCCTTCGGCCCCTGGTCGCGCCTGCGCACCAGGGGGCCTAGGCCAGCTCATTGAGACCCGCCGCTCCTGGAGCTCCCACCTCGCTCTGACAGGCGCCGCCCGCGAGGACCTCGAGTTCTGGCGGGACTACTTCGACCACTTCAACGGCCGGCGCAGCCTCTGGCTCCCCCCACACGTCCACTCCTCATCTTCTGCGACGCCGCCGGCAAGAGCGACGCCTCGCTCGGCGGCTGGGGGGCGTGGACAGTGCTGGACGGCCGCGTGGTCGCGGCGCGCGGCGACTGGGACGCCCGCCATCAGCTCCTAGGCTCCAAACCCGCAGGAGCTCCAGGCGGCCTTCAACGCCCTCCGCTCCTTCGAAGCGGACGCGGGCCCTGGAACGGGCAAGTCGTGCGGGGTCATCACGGAAACCTCAACGCGGCCAACATCATCAAACAAGGCTCCGCCAAGGCCGACAACTGCTACACCGTCGCCTACCAGCTCCTGTGGTACTGCGTGGAGAGAGACATTCCGGCTGGAGGCGGAGAGAGTGGCGGCCGCGGGACAAGAACAAGCTCGCCGACTACCTCAGCAAGTACCCCGACCCCGACGACTGGGCGGTGTCGGACGCCGTCTTCACCCGGCTGTCGCGGCTGTGGGGGCCGTTCGAGGCGGACCTGTTCGCCTCACACAACACCCACCGCCTCCCAGTCTACTACTCGGCGTACTTCACGCCGGACACCTCGGGAGTCGACGCCTTCCGCTTCACCATGGGGCCGGCGTGCTGGGCCTACCCGCCCTTCGGCCTCATCCTGCGTGTGCTGAAACACGCGCAGGCGTGCCGGGCGCGGCTGTGCCTGCTCGCTCCCGTGTGGCCGACGCGGGACTGGTGGCCCTTCCTCACCGGGACGGGGTGAAGTTCAAGGGCTTCGTCCACGGGGTGGTGTCGCTAGGGCCGATCGGGACGGTTCTGGCACAGGGGCAACGCCTGCCGCGCCGCGCGGGCTCCTGGGACGTGATGGCACTGCTCTCGATTTCGCCTCGCCCTCACCCCGCCCGGTCCCCGTGCCCCCGACCGCGTGCAAGCGCGCCCGCAGAGGCGCGCCTGAGGGAGGACGCTGTGCTCGGGCCGCTCGCGCAGCACGCGGACCCCGAGCTGCGGGCGCTGGCGAGGGCGTTCGCCGCCACTGCCGAACGCCCGCCTGGCCCCAGCTCACAGCAGCAGTACCGCGCCCCATGGCGCGCGTTTGAGGCGTGGTGGCGGCAGCGGCACCTGCCAGGATCGGTCTACGACGCCGACCCGTGCATCGTCGGGCTCTACCTGTTCGCAGTGTTCCAGGCGGCCCCGCGCAGACAGCGTGGGGGAAGGGCGCGTGCGCCAGGCCAGCGGCGCAATCCACCACTACTTCACCGCCGCGGGCGGCCTCGCCAACTTCCCACCCGACGTGCAAGTCAGTGCGGCAGCTGGCGGCGCGGCAGCTAGTCCCGCGCGCGGCCCCCCGCGGCGCCTTCACGGCGGATGACCTCGCCAGGTTCGTGGCCCACCACGGTGGGCCCAGCGCAGCGCTGTGACATCATGTACTGCGCGTGCGTGTCGTTGATGTTCTTCGGCTTCCTGCGCTTTGACGAGCTGGCGGAAGTGTGCGTGCACCACGACCCTGCTAGTGCTCTCAGACACGCACGCAGAGATCTTCATCCCGCGCTCTAAGACGGACCAGCTCTGGCGCGGCGCCTGGGTGGTCGTGGCCCGCACCGGCGGCCCCAGCTGCCCGGTCGGCCTTACAGAGCGCCTGCTGGCCGCGGGCGGCTACCGGCGCCAGCCCGCCAGCACGGAGGAGGACGTCGGGCCGCTGCTGCGGCCGGTGCGCACCGGCCGCAGCGCCCACAGGCTCCAGCGCCTCGTCGGCACCCACGCGGACCCGGTGCACACCCACCTCCTACAAGACCTTCGCGCAGCGCCTGCGGCGGCTATTCGCTGCCGCCGGCCTGGCCGCGGACCTGACCACCCACTCCATGCGCATCGGCGGCAACAGCGCCGCCGAGGAGCTGGGCATCCCCGCTCCCTGCGGATGGCTCAGGGCCGCTGGCTTTCGCCTGCGATGGTGGAGTATACACGCGCCGGCGGCCGGACGCCGCCATCGACCTGACGCGCGCCCCTGGCACCCCGCTGATCGCGAGAGACTCCTCTTATCTCTTCGGTCTGCAGTGTAAGTGCCATTTGTCAGGTTCGGTTCCTCTCGGTCCAGCTCAGCCCAATATCAGCTCCATTACAGCGAAGGCCGTTGGGCCACCAGGCTAAACGGATGCTTAGCTCCGGGGGGAGCGAAGCGACCACCGGGGCTGAGCAGGGTTTAGCATGGGGGCCGTAGAACGGCCGAAAGCGGTTTAGGCTCGCTGCTCTCTCCTGTTCGGCATTCTGCCTCTCTGATAGAGCAGCTCACACCGCTTCTGAGCGGTCTTTCAGTCCAAGCCTTCCAAGACTCTACTCTAATCCCTCCCGCCGCGAGCCTCCCGGCTCGCTCCACCCCAGGCATGATCGGCGCTGCTGGCGGCGCTTCCCAGGATGGCGGCTGGCGCACTGGAGCCGTGGCGCTGGGATGGGTTGGGTGTGGGGCATGGGGCAGAGTCCGGCCAGGGCGGCAGACGGGCGTATGCTCCCTGTCGTTGATTTCCTGGTGCGGAGGGTTGGGCTCGGTTTGTGGCACCAGGCTGCGGCAGGGTTTTTAGCTTGCGCTTGGGTTCCCGTTTTTCCCTGCCGCGTTCTGCCTGGTGCCTTTTTCTTCGCTTTGGGAACCCAGGTCGAGGCCACGGGGTGTTCGGGGGGCGGGTGCTGTGTGTTCGCGGCGCCTCGTTGGGCGTGCGCTGTGGCCTCGCGTCGTTGGTGTTTTTGCCGCGGGCTCGGTGTGAGCTGTTAGTCTCGGCGCGCGGTTGCGCGTGCTGTGTTTCGGCTCTGCGGTCGTGGTGTTGGCCCCGCGTGGCCCGCGCTCGCTCGGCGCGCGCGTGTGTGGGCTCCTCTGCAGTGTAAGTGCCATTTGTCAGGTTCGGTTCCTCTCGGTCCAGCTCAGCCCAATATCAGCTCCATTACAGCGAAGGGCCGTTGGGCCACCAGGCTAAACACTACCTACTACAAGTAAGGACCGAATTATGACGCCCAAACCTTTGTAGCACT